>BMAC01000003.1:2374634-2387084 GCA_014905375.1 Phtheirospermum japonicum | reverse complement strand
TTAAAACCCCAAGTGTACATGTATTTTATTTTAGTTCTTAAATTGAGAAAAACATCCGAAAAACTGAATAGTTGTTTCCTCGAGAGATACGACTCGAGTCAAACTCATCACCCTACAGTTACCTCGTACTCTTGCGAGCAAACTGACGTGCTTTTAAATTAATTTATTAAAAACGGGGTGCACAAAAGTTTGAGTCAATCGGAAGGAGATACGAGCGCGAGCACCATTACGCGCATGACGACCACTATGAGAGAGCTAATGACCGAGTTAGGGAACTAAGGGGAGATCGAGCACCTCGACAATGAGATTTGGCATGCCCGAAGGTTGTGCTTTATGGGTCTTCTATTGTACTTGGCCCGACTGCAAGGGAAGTAGAGATTAAACCGCATCAAATTAATTTACTTCCTACTTTTCACGGAAATGCCCACGAAGACCCTTTAGCGTTTTTGAACTACTTTATCGATGAAGTGGGAAGATTTGTAGGTCATGGACTAAACCGGGAGGAGATGCAAATGATTTGTTTCCCCTATAGCATGAAAGATAAGGCGAAGACATGGTTACTGTCCTAAGAACCAAGGTCATTAACTGATTGGGAGATGATAAGCGAGAAGTTCCTAAATCAATACTATTCGGCACAAACAACGGGGCAAATTCGGAGGCAGATTGCTAACTTCAAACAAGTGGAGGGAGAATTATTTCATGAAACATGGGAGCGTTACAAATCACTTTTACAAGCATGCCGCCATCATAGCTATTCYCCCGAGATAATTAATCAGTTTTTCTTTGATGGTTTGTCGCCCATGGGGAAGAGCCAAGTTGAAATAGCAGBAGGAGGAGATTTTGGTGATTTAACGGCTCGCGAGGCAAAACGAGTATTGGAGAAACTGAGTGAAAAATCTAGAGAAACCAACTCTCGGCCTCATAAATTGAAAGTTAATGAGATTTCGATCCCTGATCCTGACGTAGATGATGGCAAATTAGTCAAAGCAAAGTGCGAAGAGATATTTGAGGAGAAATAGGCATCTTGGAAGACTAATGCGATGTGTCACCAATGCGGATCCCCCGAACATTTAGCCGATATGTGCCCGTTCAACAACAAACAATGAGGGGACGTCAACGCCATCTAGCACTATTCGAATCAACAGCATTCGGGGCAGAGACCACCACACATGCAATCACCTGCTACAGTTCAGTCGATTGATCAACTTTTAGTCTGGCAACAGAACCAAGTTGCCGAAACTATTCGGAACCGAGACGGCCTCACACATGTTCAGGAGGAAATGAAGGGAGTTCGAGATGATATGAAAGAATTGAGAACGATGATGGCTGAAATGGCCAAAAGCACTCTTGAAAATTCGTCAGGACTAAGAAGATTGGAGTTAATGGTAGGACAATTAGCAACTGACATGGCATCATTGAAGAAGGAGAAAAATACTCTTCCAAGCCAAACAGAACAAGCCTCAGCTATTCATGTGCTGAGAAGCGGGAAAGAAGTGCATAACTGCATCGAGCTAGGAAAGGAGGGAAACAAGAAAGAGACCGAGACCCAACCTCCGGGAGCAGTGAAGAAAAATAAATCGACAGCAACTGAAGACCTCGCCGATTCTTTAAATGCACCCCCGCAGAAGTTGACCATTTATGATCACGTTCCCTTCCCAAGTCGCCTACGTCTGGCCAAGGAGAATAAGAAATTCATAGAGCTATACAATTTATTGAAAAATGTTAATATTAATCTCCCCCTGATAGAGGTGATAAAGACAATGCCGGCATTTTTGAAGTTTTTCAAAGATCAAGCATCAAAGGAAAGGCGTTTAGCTATAAATCAACATGTGGCTTTGATAAGATAGGTGAGTGATATGTTTAAGCAACCATTGCCACCTAAAGAGAAGGAACCCGGGAGTTTTTACATAACTATTTCTCTCGGGAATGGTCAAACGGCAAGAGGGATGCTCGATCTTGGCGCTAGCATAAATTTGATGCCCCATTTGATTTACAAGGAATTTGGCCTAGGACTGCTGAAGCCGACCACGATGAAATTACAATTGGCGAATAGGACGATAAGGCTACCCTTGGGGTTTGTGGAGGATGTCTTAGTACAAGTAGACAAGCTAGTAGTTCCGGTCGATTTTGTTATTATGGATGTTGGAGACGTACAAAGAGAGAACCGAGAACACACCATTTTGTTAGGACGTCCATTCATGTCTACAACGCGTATGGTGATCGATGTAAACGAGGGGAGGGTGACTACGTCCGTATTGGGCGAAATGGTGACGTTTTCACTTCAAGATTTTCACAAGAGTCCTGCATCGTGTGTTAAGAACGATTGTTCTACTATTGATTTCGTAGATTCTTGCGTGAATGAGCTCTTGAGCATCGGCATGATTGAAGAGTTTTATAATGTAGAAGCATTTGATGATGGATTGCCCATGAAGTTTAACATGCCTAAAAACGAGCCAAAGGTGGAGTTGAGACCACAACGAGATCGTTCGAGGTTTGAACCAAGAGAAGAGACGAAGCTACCGCATAATTATTTAAGATGTGTTTCCCTCGACCCCTACAAGAATTTTAAACGTACGAAGAAAAAGGGCGAGGCTAATAGCAAGGATTGGACAAAGAAGAAGAAGAAGTCAAATGAAGTTTTTAACGAGAAGTTCAAGGTTGGTCAACTAGTGCTATATAATTCCGATCGTAAGTTTGATCCAACCGATTTTGAAGTTGAATGGATTGGACCGTTTTTAATAAGGGAGATGGATGGGTATAGAGTCGCCACTATTTACAATGAGAGTGCAAAGACGGGATTCCAAGTCCACAAACATCGACTTAAGCCTTATTTCAAGGATTATATGAAGAATTGTGATCGTACCAAGGAAGAGTTCGTAGACCCACCACGAGCTAGAATTTGATCAAGCAAATTGCGTCGAGCATATGACGTTAAATGTTTTGCTTCTTGGGAGGCAACCCAAGCGTTAGTTAGTTTTCGTTTTATTTTCTTTATTTTCTTTTATTTTATTTCTGTATTTTTATATTGTGTCAATTGTCGTGGTACGTTTATGTATGTGTTGATGTGCATAAAATAAGATAAATCGCTTATTTTGGACAACGGTTATATAGCGGAAGCTCGCTACCGCAAGGCCTTACCGCTAGTTCGACTCGAGGCGTTAACAATGACAATCAACCACTGAACCTACTGCTTACCGCAACAATCAGGGAAATCGATGATTTCATCGATCGAGGTCGCAATCCGACCCAAGTTAGCCTCAGTTCGGCAACCTTTGGATGAGCTGCAACCCAGCCATTTACGACGTTGGCCGCAATCCGGCCGTTTCATTTCCCAAAAGATGCACCACCGGGAACTTGTGCGTAGCAATTGATCGCAATCATGTTTTGTTTGTTTGTTTTTGTTTTTAGGTTTGTTCGGGACAATCTAGTCACGCGATCTGAGACGAAGGATAAATGCAAAAGCATTTTTGGAGAGACTCGACCATCGAATTTTCAGGGATGTTTTCTTATCTCTCATGCTCTTATTTTCTTTAATATTTATGACAATCACGAGATTGCCAAGTTTTTAGGGAGGGGGGTGGTTGAGTGCAATTTGATATCTTTTGTTTTGAAATGCATATTTTTGATGTGATTGATTGCGACTTCTATGCTTATTTGTGTTTGTATGACATGCCTGTCGAAGTTGACTATGTATGATAATTTGTTTTCGTCTTTGAGCGTGCATAAGTGCATAATTTTTCAAAATTTATTATTATATATTGTAAAATGGTACTTGGACGCAATCGATTTCGCAAAACCTAAAAAGCAGCATCATTTCAAAACTTTTTCATGCAAAAAGCCAGCCAGTAGCCTGAGTGTTTATCATCATTGCATGTATGTGAATAAGTTTCAGTCTTGATATCTCTTTGAAACTGCTGTGTGTAGTCGAATTTGAACATGAAGTTAAGGCACATATAAAACCCTATTCCGGCCATATCCATATATTTTTAGCCACTATAAATTCCGAATGAGCCAATCATAGCCAAATAATCCATGCCTATATCCATGAGTGTTGTTGAGACGACCCCTACAACCCATTAAAAGCGTGGGGTAGGAGTTCGTATTTTTATTGGTTACTTAAGTCTTGGGAATTTTTATTAGGAATTTATTATTTTTGTAATAAAAGACCACCATCCAAAAAAAAGAGAAAAAAAAAGACCCCATAAAAAAAATTATAATAAGGGGGAAATAAAAAAAATAAGAAAGAGAAGGATGGTGAGTCTATTTGAATTTGTTTTAGTCAATGCCTACGCGCTAATTAAGGCTTGTGTTTTATTTTTAATTTTCTTATGAAGCCTAATGTTTAGAAGGCAAGAGTTGTGTAAGAAGCATGCTATAAGCTTCAATTGTACTTAAGTGGTTTGAGCTTTCAGTCGGTTTACGAGTTTTGAGTTGAGGAATAGCCTATTTGAAAGGCTACGTTATGAGTGTTAAGTGAGGTTTTTATTTTTGAGCGAGGTGAAGCAATTTGCTTCTCGATTAGATTAGGTTGAGTGAGCGATTAGCCACACGACTTATATATTCCACACCCGTCCAAAGAGCCTTACATTACAACCTGCGAAGACCTTTTTCGATTCTTAGTTTAGACAACACACTTAATTCGCGATTGAAAAGAGATTGATTTTCTGTGCTTACTTATTGTGCATATAATTGAATGATTTGAGTGTATACACGTCCCATGCAGAAAATACTTGAGTGCTTTTGAGCGTACACTTATATATTATCCTCGTGAGGAAGAATGATTTTGTTTTGGAGCGATAATGTAATAATGGTCAAGTGTTTGACGTTGCGTGACTTGTACCTATATTTTCAAAATTACGTATATAGCATAGCACGACTCAATGCTTGAATTTATTTTCATTCTAGTTATACTTTGAATATATCGTTTGTTCGAGGACGAACAAACCAATTAAGCGTGGGGTAGTTGATTAGAGTATATTTGTCCTTATTTTTATTAGCATTTTAGTTCGTTTTTCTATTTGTCTTTGGTATAAGTTGGACGATTTAAGCTTAATTCCGTATTTTTATAGTTCTGACTTATTTTACCGTATTTTAATCGTAATTGGTGCAAATAGGTGATATTTTGTTGTTTTCACCTTACAGCTAAGTAACCGGAAGAGTTCAACGCGTAATAGACGAAGTTTGATGTTCAAGAATGGGAGAACGAGCTTTTCGGCGAAACGAGTAGCAAAAGATAGAGAGAAACGGAGGCAGACGCGCAGTCGCGTCGACTGACGCGACCGTCGACGCACCGTCGACGCGAGACATGATGTGCGTCAGTCGACGCAGCGTCGACGCACTGTCGACGCAACTTGCTGAAGCATCGATGTTGATGCACCGATGTCGACGCAACGTCGACGCAACTTGCTGAAACGTCGATGTCGACGCACCCAGTCGACGCACCCGCTCAGCCAATGCGCACACCCAGGCAGCACTGACGCCGAGCACCAGCACGCGTCGGTCGACGCACCGTCGACGTGACGGCCCAGAATTCGAATTTTAGGGTTTCTTGTGCGCCAAGACTTGCAATTTCTATATAAACCTTCCTTATTTTGGATTTTTGGAGGAACACACGACCCCCTAGGGTATTTTAGCTGATAATAAACATAATTCCACATCTCATAACGAGATTTGAAGACGGAGATCAAGGATCAAAGAACAACGCGTCCAAAACATCGAATTCGCGTTTGGGATTCAATCTTCGCCGAAGATCGACGTACAACTCCAGAATAGCTGGAGCTTCTCATTGCTTTTAGTAGTTACAATAAGTTTTCTAAACTCTTAGTTATTTTTAGTAGTTGATTTCTAGTTTAATTATTAGTTTAATTCTTAGTTAATCTCTTAGTTAATTCTAGTTTAATTAGTTTAATCGTTTTATGTTTGGATATTGGTTAATTTAGTTTACTTATGCGATTGATTTATGCTTGATTATTCGTTCTTAGATTCGTATGATGCGATTGTTTGATGGTAGTTATTATATTTATGCGTTAGATTCGTTGCTTTAAATTCTTAGTTCTTAAGTTCAAGTAGTTTAAATTATTGCTCGTAGTTGATAATCTAGTTAGAGTAATTAGTTTAATTAGTTTTAGTTTAATTATTGCTATAGTTCATAATGATCAATTCAAYATCTTTTAAAACCCCAAGTGTACATGTATTTTATTTTAGTTCTTAAATTGAGAAAAACATCCGAAAAACTGAATAGTTGTTTCCTCGAGAGATACGACTCTAGTCAAACTCATCACCCTATAGTTACCTCTTACTCTTGCGAGCAAACTGACGTGCTTTTAAATTAATTTATTAAAAATGGGGTGCACAAAAGTTTGAGTAAGTTCCACGTACAGACCACTTTCGAAAGCCAAGATTTGGTCAACATATTCACCCCAAAGAGTACAACTTAAGCGACGACCTCTATAATACCAAACATTATCAAAAGATAATTATTAGCTCCTATATTCCTAGTTATATTTTAAACAATCCAAACAAATAATTTATTAAATAATTAATTAGGCAATCATATAACTGGAAATTACCTTGAGTCTTCGAGAATAATCTCAACCAATCTTGCTCGACGTCCTCCCATCAATTCTTTCTCTTGTGAGTTACGGATTTCCGCCACCTTTTCAATTACATCTACAATAAGAAATTTAACTAAATTAGTTAAAAATGATCAATTTGTGTATGTTTGTTATTATTCAAAAATATTAAGAAACTAACCGAACAACATTGTCTCTTCAACATTGTTGACGTCGGTCAGTGTTGAAAAAGGTCGAAAATCAAAGACGTAATTGGGGAAAGAAACCTCCTTCACGTCGACCATAATTGTTTTCGCATGGAAAACAATTTTGAATTTGGCCACAGTGGTGCGTAACATGCCAGTGTTGTTCTCTACGTAATAGTTTCTAATCGCATAAACGCGACCTTCAACTATTAAATTTTCAAACAATTTGACATTGATCTTTTTTATAACTCCAGTAAAAAATGCGTCCTCCCTATTTTAAAGTATTTATAGACAATTAATTTTAATTCAATACGTTAATATAATAATATTGAGTAGTTAGTTCTAACCTATATACATTTATTTATAAAAAATAAAATCAGATCCAAATAATTACCTCGGAATCATGGAAAATGATTTCCATGGAAGTTTTTTGATCTTTGTCATCGAATCTGAATCTAGCAACCAATTGAACGACCCTAAGTTTAAGTGTCTTTTTGTTTGTACGATCAATGTCTTTGGTCAATTCAAATAATGGAGGCATCGTCCCAAGTACTCTAGCTGTCCAGATTTTGAAAATAGAGAGAAAACAAAGACACATTCGGAAGAGAATGAAATTATTTTTTCAAATAATAGGACCCTATATTTATAGGGTGACTTTCGTGAAACTCTAAATTTTGTATATTTGGAATTCTGTGTAACCAAGAAAAGATCAGATTTTGTATCCCTTCATTATAAATAATGTGTCTGTTTTTTTATATTCTAGGAGATTTTTTTACGTGATTTTTGTAATTAAAAATTGTCCTGCTTAATTGTCCACAAATAAAGCGTCTTTAATTAGGCTAGAAAATAGTACGCAATCTGATATCTAAAGAATAAAATGCGATATTATCTTTGGTTGCCTAATCATTAAATCAGATTGTATTTAATTGTTTTTGTAGATTTCTGTAAGTGGTTTTTGGAATTAAAAAACAAAAAAAATTAATTGTCAACAAATAAAATTGTCTATTCGGCTTAAGAAAATTTGTAATCTGATACTTATAAAAAAAATGATATTATCATTAGTTGTCTAATCTAATGCGATTTTTTAAATCTGTCAATGTCGATTTTATTTTGTTGCTTAAAGATGTAGATAGATAGATAGATAGATAGATAGATAGATAGATAGATACATGATTAGGTTCAAATGAGAACCATGTCCTTATATGTGAACCTAGGGTCAATTATGGGCCTTAGATCTAGTTAAATGGATGGATCAGATTTCTTGTGTATTTCCTTATTTTATTAAAAGCATTAGGATTGTATAATAAAAACACTGCTGGTGTTTATAACTAAAATATCAATAAAACACTGTGATTGTATAATAAAAGCACTAGTTAGCAGGTTCGCATATAATGACATGATTCCTATTTGAACCCACCCCTTCTTCTATAGAACCAGATAGGGCTCCATTATGGAGCCCTATAGATGACATGGCATTCACAGAAGTCTTCTAATTAATTTTTTTTCTTTTTTTTTCCTCTCCTTTTTTTATATATACATGGTGGGTGAATGCCATGTCATCTTTGGGGCTCCATAATGGAGTCCTATCTGGTTCTATAGAAAAATTGATATATATACATACATATATATATATATATATATATATATATATATATATATATATATATATATATATATATATAGGGTTGGGTTCCGGTGAGAATGGGTCCGTGGGTGAGAAATGAGAATGATTCATAGCCATTATAACTAATCTAATCTAATGGGTTAGATATAATCAAACAAATTAAAACCTAACAAAAACCCAAACAGATTCTGGGCGAAGAATTCCAGGTCTTAACAACGCAACCTGCCCGATATGCTTAGAAGATTACAGTCCCAAACCTAAAGAACGATTTTGAAGGCACCCGCGGCGAAACCTTGGACCCAAATCCGCTGCGCAACCTACGAAACACCCACTGCGAAACCTTCGCGAAAACAGAATCTGTGCAACCCGTGAGACCTAAACAACATCCCTCTCTGCTTCGCTCTTCGATCAAGACAAAGAATTCTTCGATCCCGCTCTTCTAGATTTTATTAAAAATCGATTCTATTCGATTTTGGGGAAAATTTTGATTTTGGAGGCACGATCCTGTTCGATTTCATTTGGTTTCTACGAGTTTCAAAAATTTAAGGCGGATTGGTTCGATTTGATTTTGCTTGCACACCAATGGCTTCGATTTTGTACGAATCAGGTAATATTCTTTTTAAATTAGGTCAATTCATCTAATTATAACAGTGCATCTGATTTACAAACTCGCCTGATGTGCGTTTGAGCTTATTATTGTCTATTTTGTGCACACCTCAGTATCAGTTTGTGCACATTAGTTTGTTACCTTGTGCACGTCCACTACAACAAAATTCGGCGATGCTGATGGCCAAATCCCCTGTGAACATTCAGTGTCATATTGTGCACATTAGTGTGTTCCCCTGTGCATGTCCGTGCTGAATGATGTTTTGCACTTGTCGTGAAGTCTTAAAAAATATGTGCTTGTCGTCGTCTGGTGTGGTTGTTGTCTGATTTGTTTTTTGCACAACTCAGTGTTAGTTTGTACACATTAGTGTGTTACCTTGTGCACGTCCATGCTGAATGGTGTTTTGCACGTGTCGTGAAGTCTTAAAAAAATATGTGCTTGTCATCGTCTAATGTGGTTGCTGTCTAATTTGTTTTGTGCACAATTCAGTGTCATATTGTGCACATTAGTGTGTTCCCCTGTGCATGTCTGTGATGAATGGTGTTTTGCACGTGTCGTGAAGTCTTAAAAAAATATGTGCTTGTCGACGTCTGATGTGGTTGCTGTCTGATTTGTTTTATGCACAATTCAGTGTCAGTTTGTGCACATTAGTGTGTTCCCCTGTGCACGTCCGTGCTGAATGGTATTTTGCACGTGTCGTGAAGTCTTAAAAAATATGTGCTTGTTGTTGTCTGATGTGGTTGTTGTCTGATTTGTTTTGTGCACAATTCAGTGTCATATTGTGCACATTAGTGTGTTCCACTGTGCACGTCCGTGCTGAATGGTGTTTTGCGCGTGTCGTGAAGTCTTAGAAAAATGTATGAGTGTCGTCGTCTGATGTGGTTGTTGTCTGATTTGTTTTGTGCACAATTCAGTGTCAGTTTGTGCACATTAGTGTGTTCCCTTGTGCACGTCCGTGCTGAATGGTGTTTTGCACGTGTCGTGAAGTCTTAAAAAAATCCGTCGTGTCGTCGTCTAATGTGGTTGCTGTCTGATTTGTTTTGTGCACAATTCAGTGTCAGTTTGTGCACATTAGTGTGTTCCCTTGTGCACGTCCGTGCTGAATGGTATTTTGCACTGTGTCGTGACGTCTTAAATAAATCTGTACATGTCGTCATCTGATGTGGTTGCCGTCTGATTTATTTTAGTTCACAATTCAGTGTCAGTTTGTGCACATTAGTGTGTTCCCTTTTGTACGTCTGTGTAGTAGCAAAATGGTGTTTGCATTTGTTATGATTAAAAAATTATGCGCGTGTTGTCGTATGATGTGGTTCTCATCTGATGATAGTGTGATTTGTTTGTGTGCAAATAATTGTCAGTTTGTGCACATTAATATGGTGTTTGCACCTTTCACTATGATTAACAACCACAAATAAATGTTACATTTGTATTTGTATTGATAACTACTAAATACGCTGATTGTCACCCGAGTAATTCGAAAAGGCAATGTTGCATGAGCCAAGATGTATCATTACTTCAAAGATATTCAAAATTTTATTTTCTGATTTTTGTGTGTTCTTACCTCGGGATTTTGCTTGGTATCGGTTATGGTTGTAATAATCATTTCTTTGCACATTGTAATTGCAGGTGATTTGAGAAATGAAGTAAAAATGGGACCAATTGGCATATATAAAGACCTACCCTTAATATTATTTTCTTATTTTTATTTTCTTTATTTAGCAAATTGGGTTGTGCACAAGTAAGTGTCAATTTGTGCACAACAATGTAATAAATTTTGCACAATAGTGCAATAAATTGTGCATAATATGTCACTGGTGCAGACGCTCTTGCACTCTTGGTTCTAGTATTTCATGAATTCTTATTTAATTTTTTGGTCTTTAGGTACTAATTATAAAATTGAGGTGAAGGCTCTGTTTGCAAAATCATAATATGATCTAGCAATATCAATTTAACTTTATTTTAAAATCAAAATAAATATTACAAAATTAGTTTCAGGATATGCACAATAGTGCCATAAGACTTGCACAATCGTATTACAAGTCATGCACAATATATATCAATACACAAATTATAAAAATACACCAGCAATGAAATTACACATGAGTCTGACAAGATATATAAAAAAAATCATTAAAAAATGGGATAATGTTTGCCGCAACATTTCACTATTTTTATTGGTTATCGATCATCTTATCCGGTCTTTGTGGTCATCGACGCCCAATCGAGGTAGCTGGCATGAGACTACTGCTATGAAATATAACATGCACAATAATACATTGAGTTATGCACAATATTGCAATAAGATATGCACAATAATACAATAATATTTGAACAACCAAGTGCAACTTCTGAAAATAAAAAACTAGAAAACTAAATATCTGTCAATGACATATGCACAATCACCAGCAAAGCCAACTCCAAAGCCTGCAACCCATTTTCAGTAGTAGTCACTGGGAAAAAGAATAAGAATATTAATAAAATAAGAATATTAATCGCTTCGGCCGGTGTGTCCGGAAAATCCTCTTGCAAATATTCAAATGGGTTGTTTTGCTTCCTTACGTCGGAACATGTTGCATTTTTAATCATCCCAAGATCAAATTGGTTGCTAGTCGAAACCTCCATATCCCATCGCTGCCCCTGTGATTTGTCGGAGTGCGCTGTACCTTTTTTTCCGAGTGAATTCTATTTCATTTTATTTTTAAAATTAACCGACTGTCCCGAAGGGCCCGTTGTTTTGCCCAAAACCTCCTGTACCTGCGCAATTAAGATTCTTTTTTGTCCCAGTTCACTGTTGGTATTGTCCAAATTCCCAGAATGCGTTGCTCCAGAATTTGGCAATCAAAATAATACATGCACAGCAAATTGCACATTAGTTCATACGCGCGTGCACATTAGTTCATAACTACATGCACAAATAGCCACTATATACAAAACTATATAATATTTTACATCTGATGATCGGATCGTAATGTTGTACACCTGTGATACCTATAAATTCAATCAAATCCAATGCCTAGTGCATCAATTTATGCAAAATCATGCAGTAAAAAATGAACAATAATATAATAACACATGCACAAAGTGAAACCCTCGATATAAAAATTTGAATACATAAATCTTTGTCTTTCCCTCGCCGTGAACACAAAAAAGCACCATATAAATGTTACAATAATTTGAAATAAAACACTAAGAATTAATGCATCTTATTCAACATAAAAGAAACAAATTAATGTGATTATTCAAGTACAAGCCATATTTTATGCAATCTTTAGTGCAAACTCATAGTCAGTATTGTGTATAGTTAGTAATGTTATTGTGCACATACCTGGAACTAATGCAACAATATAATTTTAAAAATATTGACATTTTCACATACAAAAACAGCATATTACAAAATGTTAAATGCTATAATGGTCTGACAGAAAAATAAAAACAAGAAGTGAAGGCTTGCTGATCCCCCCC
>BMAC01000003.1:2335014-2368249 GCA_014905375.1 Phtheirospermum japonicum | reverse complement strand
AAATTGCAATTGGATTAACCGAAAAATATGTAATGATTTATTATAGAAAATATGATAATAGTTGAGTTGATGGTCGCAATTACAAAGCTTTAAGAGATAGCATAGTGCTTCACTATTAATTAGATTCTAGGAAAATCAAATAGAACTTTATTTTTAATTTAATGTTTAAAACTAAAAAAATAATAATAACACCACGTTTAAAAAAAATGTCTCGATCAAAATTTTTTGGACATTTTTTTATGAATTGACCAATTTAATAAATGTGGTTTGATGATAACCAATGTCATGTAAATTTTTTGAAATATGGTCAATATGATGAATTAAAATGAAATTATTTTTTATTTTTTTTTCAATTAATATTTAAAATTAAAAAAATAATAAAAAATTATTGAATCACGCTACCATGTCAGGAAAAAAAATCCGATCTAAATAATTTTTGAATCTAAACTTATTGTCCAGTTGATTTCAAACCACATGCATTGACGTGCGTGATTATTTAATCATAAAGCATATAATAAAATGTCGATATTTTCCATATTTCGTGTTTGTATTTAATGCCAAGAGTCTCATACTAATTAATTAATCGAGATATATATATATATATATATATATATATGTACACACATATTTAATTATTAGTCAAATTCTTAAATATAGTTTTCAATATATCTTATTAATCACTCTCTCGGACATGATGAATGCAGATACATTCAAGATGAGGGTGGACTACGGAAAAACATATCTCCTCCGCATGATCAACAACGTAATGAACAACATCATGTTCTTCAGAATTGCCAACCATAACATCACCGTCGTCGGATCAGACGGCGCGTACACAAAGCCGTTCACGAGCGATTACATCTCCATATCCCCCGGCCAAACCATTGATTTCTTGTTACAAGCCAACCAACAACCGAGTCACTATTACATGGCCTCCAGGGACTTTACTATAGCCGGAAAAGCAGGCAACACAACCACAACCGCTATTGTCGAATACACCGGAAATTATTCCGCCCCATCGTCTCCGTTACTTCCAAACCTTCCCGATGTAAACGACAATCTAGCAGCGACTAGTTTCACACAACGACTAAGAAGTTTAACGACCAAAGATCATCCTATAGATGTCCCTAAAAATGTGAGCAATAATTTTTTCTTCACACTCTCCGTAAATGCTATCCCCTGCCCGCTCAATGTCTTGTGTGACGGACCGGAAGGAGGGCGGTTCCGCGCAAGTATTAATAACATAACCTTCGTGCAACCGAGGACCGACATATTGCAAGCATACTATAATCGGATTCAAGGAGTATATGGAGACGATTTTCCGAGTAACCCGCCTTTTGCATTCAACTACACCATGGAAGTCGTTCCACGAGACCTTTGGGTACCTCGGAATGGAACGGAAGTGAGAGTGCTCGAGTATGATTCAACGGTGGAGATTGTTTTACAAGGAACAAGCATTCTTGGAGGGACATATCATCCTATGCACTTGCATGGATATAGTTTTTATGTGGTTGGGTCAGGGAATGGGAATTTCAACAGAAGTATGGACCCTTTGAGCTACAATCTTGTTGATCCCCCGCTCGTGAATACGATTGCAGTTCCTACAAATGGGTGGACTGCGATCAGGTTCCGGGCGAACAATCCAGGTGTTGTACTTTTTTATCTTACGTATTCATTTCAAAGTTCCATCTTATACTGCAATAAATTGCTTGAATGTCACATGTATAAGACAACAACAGATGGCGGCAGAGAGGCTTTCGCCCTCTAAATTTTTTCTAGGAATCAAGCCAATCATTATTTATTATTAAAATTTTGATTTGACTTTGAAAAGGGCTAACGTGCTCCGATTTTGTAGGGGTTTGGCTTATGCATTGCCATTTGGAGCGACATGTTAGTTGGGGAATGGTGATGGCTTTCATTGTCAAAAATGGGAAGAGCCCAGATGAAAGAATGTTGCCTCCACCTCCAGACATGCCAAGATGCTAAGGTTGAGACGTACATGCTGGAAAAATCATTGGAAAAGAAAATTTATAGTGAAAATGTTTCATTTTAATTACTTCAATAATTATTAAGTAAAATTGTACACTGAACTAGCAGCAACTTATTTGTTGTAGTTTGTCAATTTATATTGTTCAATTCAAATTGTAATCTCTAAGTTAAGATGAATAAAACCGAATTCAGTTTTGATATTTTGATCATTTTGAACGTTTGACATTCATATATATATGGGGAGTTTTACGGTACCGTGAATGTACCATTACTCATATATTATAACTGTTTGATCAATTTTAGGGTATAGATATTAAAAGATGGACGGATGTGAATGCACAAGGGGTGGAGTGTATGGTATCGTGAAGGCACTGTTAGACTTAAGATATTCTTAGCGAAAACAATCACTATAATCGAGAAACCATCATATTGAATTATTAAGGATCATAAGTTAGTTTACGGAAGCGTACCTGAATCCACAAGCGATTGGATTTGGGGTTTGATTTTTTAGGGCAATACGTATCCAATCCTTTTAGAGAATTCTTAAACTTTCTCTATATGTCTCTTCTGACGATGAGATGCAGAATAGATTGATAATATGATTATCTTGATGATGATACGTATGACCTAAGGGACCATAACCTTATATACTTGAGTTATTAGGGTTTACCTATTTTAGCCCATCATCAAAATAGATAGCCCATTGAGTATCTACACATTAAAGGCCCACACCCTACTAAAATACATTAAGTCCAACACCTTAAACATTATTTGATCACTTTTAATTAGGCTTCCTTATTTGACAGTGCACAATATATAATTATTTCACATATAAGCCCAATGTTGGATTAAGGATCCAACAATCTCCCACTTGGGCTATATGTGTAACCTTATAATTATACATTGCAAGAATATTACCGTACGAGCTCAACTTTGTTGTCATAACCAAAATGTATTTAAATCCAATCCGGTCCATCAGTTATGTCAACATAGGATCAAAGCAGCCTTCATTACATTTATTGTAACTCGCCCCATCAATGGTCACATATGTCAACACAACTGAATGACATGGATCATGATGTGGATGTGTAGCATGAAAATTTCATGTATTGTGATCGTAACATGCTTATTCCAACTAGTCCACCTTAAAACCTTAGTGAGATCAACCATATACTAGAATCAAAGTGTGAATCAACCAAATAACTTTAATTTCTGCAGAAAATAAACTTAAAATATCCTTAAACTAAAGTAACTGAAAAATATGTCTATAAAAGAGAACATTATAATCACAAAACTCCCACCGAAACTAAATATCCTCAAAATATTTGACACTCATACTAGTAGTATGCTCATGAAATATTTTGGGTGGCAATCCATTTGTAAGCGGATCCGCAATCATGGAGTTTGTACCGATATGTTCAATAGACAACTGTTCACTTTGAATTCTTTCTTTAAAAACTAGAAACTTGATGTCTATATGCCTAGACTTCGTCGAACTCCTATTGTTATTGGAATACAAGACTGCCAATTTATTGTCACAAAATAACTTAAGTGGCTTTTTAATACCATCCACTATGCGCAGCCCCGTGACAAAGTTTCGTAGCCATACTCCGTGGTTAGATGCCTCATAACATGCTATAAATTCTGTTGTCATGTTAGAGGAGGCTATAATAGACTGTTTAGCACTCCTCCAAGATATAACACCTCCAGCCAGCAAGAATACATAGCCAGACGTAGATTTCATACTATCTTGGCATCTAGCATGATTGGAGTCAGAATACCCAACGATCTCAATCTGATCTGACCTCCGATATGTGAGCATGTAATCTTTTGTTCTTTGCAAGTACCTCATGACCCGTTTGGCTGCCTTCCAATGGTCTAGTCCTGGCTTGCTCAAATATCTGCCCATCATCCCAACAATGAACGCAATATCCGGACGTGTACATACTTGAGCATACATTAGACTTCCTACTGCCAAAGCATAAGGAATCGTCTGCATTTTTTTTTTCCTCTAATTTATTCTTAGGGCACTGTTTGAGACTAAATTTGTCCCCCTTAGCCACAGGTTTATCTCCTGGTTTACAATCCTGCATGCCATACCTTTTAAGAACCTTTTCAATATAGCTCTTTTGTGATAATCCCAAAGTACCTCGAGAACGATCTCGGTGTATTTCTATACCTAACACAAAAGAGGCGTCACCAAGATCTTTCATCTCAAAATTCCTACTTAGAAATCTCTTGGTGTCGTGCAATAAGCCTATATCATTGCTGGCAAGCAAAATGTTATTGACATACAAAACCAGAAATATGTATTTGCTCCCACAGAACTTATGATATACACAATCATCGACCAAATTCATCTCAAAACCAAACGAGATGATCACTTGATGAAACTTGAAATACCATTGTTTAGATGCCTGCTTGAGCCCATAGATGGATTTCTTAAGTTTGCAAACCACATTCTTTGAATCTCCCAAAACAAAGTTTTCAGGTTGCACCATATAAATCGTCTCATCAATGTCTCCATTAAGAAATGTTGTCTTTACATCCATCTGATGCAACTCAAGATCAAAATGTGCCACTAATGCCATTATAATCCTGAAAGAGTCTTTCGAAGAAACTGGAGAGAAAGTCTCTTTATAATCGATGCCTTCTTTCTGTGTAAACCCCTTTGCAACAAGGCGTGCTTTATATCTTTCCACATTACTCTTGAATCCCTCTTGGTCTTAAATATCCATTTGCAACCAATGGGTTTTGCACCTTCTGGTAATGGGACGAGTTTCCATACGTCATTGTTACTCATGGACTTAATCTCCTCATTCATGGCATCTATCCACTTTTGAGAATTTGAGCTTTCAATGGCTTGGTGGAAGTTGATAGGATCATCTTACATCACTCCAATGTCACTCTCATTTTCTTGGAGAAATGCAATGTAATCATCTGAAATTGCACTTCTTCTTTCTCTAGTGGATCTCCTTAATGGCATAGGTTTTTGAGGTTGTAGAGTTTGTTGATTCAGAATTTGTGGAACGGGAGGTTCTCCGATATTGTCTTGATTTGTATCTTGAACAGAGTCAAGAATAAAATCCTGATCAATGCCAACAACACTCGTGGGAATATCTACATATTCCTCTTCAAAGATGAAATCGTTAACTTTATCTCCCCCCGCAAACTCAACATCCTCAAAGAATCGGGCATTTCTCATCTCAAAAATAGTTTTAGTTGTGGGATCATAAAACTTGTACCCTATGGATCTTTCAGAATATCCAACAAAATAACAACTAACTGTCCTTGTGTCCAGTTTCTTTTCATTAGGTCTAGCCTCAGCTGGACACCCCCAAACATGCAAGTGCTTTAGATTGGGTTTTTTACCCGTCCAAAGTTCATAAGGGGTTTTGTCAGTTGCTTTAGTTGGAACGCTGTTAAGGATATATGCTGCAATCTTAAGTGCTTCTCCCCAGAGTGATTGTGGTAAGGTAGAATGACTAATCATACTCCTTACCATATCCTTAAGCGTTCTATTTTGTCTTTCAGCAATACCATTCATAGTGGGTGAACCCGACATGATGTACTGTGGGACGATACCGCATTCATCTAGGAATTTAGCAAATGGTCCTGGACGTTGTTCACCTGATCCGTCATATTTACCGTAGTACTCACCACCACGATCAGATCTAACGCTTTTAATCCTTTTATTAAGTGGATTCTCAACTTCAGACTTAAAGGATTTGAACACGTCCAATGAATGTGACTTTTCATGAATGAGATATATGTAGCCATATCTAGAAAAATCGTCTATAAACGTAATAAAATATTGTTGACCATTCCATGCAACTGTAGGAAATGGCCCACAAATATTCGTATGTATAAGTTCTAAGACGTCTGAAGTCCTATTGGCTACAAATCTCCTTTTATTGGTTTGTTTTCCCTTAATACAATTAACGCAAATCTCATAGTTTGTAAAATCTGAAGGATCGAGAATTTCGTTAGACATAAGTCTTTCAATTCTCCGTTTGGAGATATGACCCAATCTCTTATGCCATACCGTAGCTGAATTCTCATTGGTTAATTTTCTTTTCACACCTCGTGTATGAAGATGTAGAGATTCATTGAATGAAGCAATAATATCTAGTGAATAAAGATTATCGTAACTTGATAAAGAACCAGAACCAACCAATTTTGAATTATGAAACATACTAAATTTTCCACTTCCAAATGAACAAGAATAACCAAATTTGTCCAAAATAGAAATATAAATTAGATTTCGTCTAAATGACGGAACAACAAATGTCTAATCAAGATCCAAATAATATCCAGTCTTTAATAATAATACAAATCTTCCTATTTCTTCAACTTCAACTGTCTTGCCATCGCCCACATAGATGTATCTTTCACCATCATTTAGCTTTCGACAATGGAGGCAACCCTGCATAGACACACTGATGTGCGTTGTTGCACCAGTATCTATCCACCATGTGTGTCTAGGGACTGAAGTTAAATTAACCTCAAAACAAACCAACTTAAGCAGCATACTTTTCTTAGCACACCAAGCGTGGTAGTTGTTACACTCTTTCTTCCTATGTCCTTCACCTCCGCAGAAGAAACAACCCGTACCGGTACCAGAACCGGTACCGTCTTTTGCACTAAGTGCCTTTTGTTGTTTCTTTTGTGGTGTTGTGTGTGCAGCTTCCTTATCCTTAAAAGAAAGGTCAAGATCCATGACTCCGAGATCTAATAAAAGATTCTTTTGCCATGACTTGAAGTTTGTGCCATTTAGCATAGGGATAGAGTTGATGCTCGCAGTAATATTAGCAGGAGTAGATATAGCTGAATCAAATAAAATAAACCTATCATGCTCATATAAATTTAGAATCTAAATAATAAATTCAAATAAAAGGTAAACCCCAATCTCAAGATATCGACACTCCATCAAAGTCTCATCTTTTGACAAGAATTTAACTTGTAATTGACATCTTGGTGCAGTAATCAAACACTGATAATAAGAACATATCAAACAATGAGTCTTCCTTTTGGCCGAGTCATTGCTCATATGCAAAACCAAATAATCATCACACGTTTACTACCGCAATTGCACATATAATTATGATAAAAATGAATCTTCCTTTTAGCCGATGAATATTCACATAAATTAAATTCACACAGCCTTTTATATCTTGAAATAGATTAATCTCCACAAGAGAGGTCACTTTTGTGACATTGTTGCTTCAATTAATATATCTCAAAATATATAAAACCATACCAATATTTGAATTTACAATTTAAACTCCAAGACCAAAATAATTTTAGGATTTTATTTGAGGTCAATTTATAAATAAACCTTAATTGAACTTCAAAATTAAATTCTTAAATCCCAAAATTTACTAATCATGAAAATGGGCCCAAAATTTAAAAGATTTTCAGTGAAAATTCAATTTTTCAAAATTTTCTAAATAGCCAAACAGCCCCTTAACAATTTTCTAAATTTTAGGGTCTTTTCTGCAATTTTCAAAAAATTTAATAATTACATAAATGCCATTCTGGACTTAAAATAGTTTTCTGAAAGTTTCTTGGGGTTTGAACGTAATTTTAGAAAGTTCATGGGCAGTCTCGCAGTTTTCCAAAAAATTAGGGTAAATCTGTAATACTCACAAATTTCTAAAATTTTAATTAGGCCCAAAAGTATTTCAAGTTCTCAAAATCTTTGCCCAAGCCTTAAATCAAATTTCGGGCTTTCGATTCAGGCCTCGTCGGCCACCAACACCGGCGTCAAACTTCGCCCCTCGAAGAAACGAAGCCACCGGCAGCAGAGGCCCGCCGGAAAGCTCGCCGGAGCAGCCAGAATCCTGGTCTGAAGACGCTGCGGTACGGCGGCTAAGACGCCGCCTCTTCGCCGCACAACTAGAGCCCAACCGCCGTCTGGAGACCACTGATTACCCAGAAGTCTGTCGCACCGGCCACCGGCTTCATCCAAGAGGTGGCCCAGCTGGAGGTGTAAGGAGGACCCACCGGCAGCAAGGCGAGGAGCAGGTAAGTCGTTTCCAAATTCTTTCAAGTTTTGCAATTTTTTATTTTTTTTTAATAAAAAAAATCAACTACTCCATTGAATCCAAAAGATTGAAAACTAATTCTATGCTGATTTAATTCCTTGCTGATTTTTCATTCGTCTTAAAAAAAAAGGCCCTTAATCCATATGAATCCATAAATAATCTGAATAATGATCATAATTAAATCCATATAAAATACGCAAGCATAATTCGCTAATTCAATATCAATCTCAAAATAATTTGATTCCCAATAATTTAATATGGTTGGCTCTGATACCACTTGTTAAACGT
Source organism: Phtheirospermum japonicum (assembly GCA_014905375.1). Classification (NCBI taxonomy): domain Eukaryota; kingdom Viridiplantae; phylum Streptophyta; class Magnoliopsida; order Lamiales; family Orobanchaceae; genus Phtheirospermum; species Phtheirospermum japonicum. Next base: position 2,359,925 of record BMAC01000003.1, on the reverse strand, counting down.
AAAATATTCTTAGCGAAAACCATCACTATAATCGAGGAACCATCATATTGAATTATTAAGGATCATAAGTTAGTTTACGGAAGCGTACCTGAATTCATAAGCGATTGGATTTGGGGTTTGATCTTGCAATACGTATCCAATCCTTTTAGATAATCCTTGAACTTTCTCTATATGTCTCTTCTGACGATGAGATGAAGAATAGATTGATAATATGATTATCTTGATGATGATACGTATGACCTAGGGACCATAACCCTTATATACTTGAGTTATTAGAGTTTACCTATTTTAGCCCATCATTAAAATAGATAGTCCATTGAGTATCTACACATTAAAGGCCCACACCCTACTAAAATATATTAAGCCCAATACCTTAAACATTATTTGATCACTTTTAATTAGGCTTCCTTATTTGACAGTCCACAATATATAATTATTTCACATATAAGCCCAATGTTAGATTAAGGATCCAACAGGCACCGTAGTCATTTCCTATATATATATATTCACAGTTATATATCTCTTTAAATTATTCCGTCGCCAATTAGTCGTAATCCTTAATTTATAACCGAATTAATTTGCTGCAAGATATATATTTGGGAAAATTCCGTATACACTACTTTTGGTTATGAAATTCCAGTTTTATTATTATTGTTAAAAAATTCACAAATACATTTAATGATAAAATATCTCAATTTTAAGTACCTTTATTTAAATATCTCACCCTTTAAGGTACTTGGCGACCTGATAACCTCAGGTCGAATGGGTGTCAACCTGATAGGTTCATGTCGAGTAAGTGTCGACCTGACAAGTCTCAGCACCATAGGTCTGCATGGAGCCTACATCACGCCGAATGACATCAGCCCTAGATTAGTACAGTCCGGTTTGCTACAACTGTCAAATAGTACTGTAGCATTATTGGCCACACGATCATAGCTAGCTGTTGTCAGATGTACTGTAACAATTGATCATAGGATCTAGAGCAACCTTAGTGAGTTATGTTACTATAAATAGTTGTGTATTCCATTGATGTAATGAATGAAAAAGATTACCAAAAATATATATAGTACATTCTCCTCAGCTCGCTTTTAATTATATAGAGCTTATAATAGCTCGTCTTTCATTATATCAACTCGCCATGAGCTCGCAACTTTTTTTTCAGACTTGAATCTTTATTTTTCGGCCATTCTTTGGTATGAGGCTACTTAAGTTATGTATAAAATAAAATTAATATTTTTATAAATACTTTGAATTCGAGGAAGTCGGTTTTTCCGCAAATGATTTTGGGATATTTCAAGCAAACAAACCAGTCAATTAACACGAAAATTTGAAACGAACAATTTTTCAGGATTCTAATTTGAGAATATGATTCTAACAACTTCTGATAACCCTAGATTTGTAAAATGATTTTTGGGGAAGAAGATGATTTTGAGAGATAATTTTTTTAAGCAAGTGAGAAATAAGAAAACACAATCAATTGAAAATTTGATTATATAAAAAATAAATAAGTAAAGAATTTCTGACCTTAATTAGATTAATATCCCCCTTTAATTCCTGAATTAGCGTACATAATCACGTGACTTGAAAAAAAAATATTAACTCAACTTATATTTTGAGATGAAAATAGGTATTGAGGAAAAGGAAAAAAATGATGAAATTTTCTCCTCGGTATTAATGCTAAAAGCATCTCCAATGCAACAATGTTGAAAGTGAAAAAATTGACACATGTAATAAAAATAATTATGTGGCACATTAAATGTTTGACATTGTCAAGAGCAATGTTAAATTCTAGACATAACTCTTGACAATGTCTACAATTAATTTTAAAGATATCATCCAATCATGAAATCTCTCTTTCTTTATTTTTTCTAAAAATAAATAAAATAAATTATCACATATATAACATTAACATTGATGCATTGGATAACTTTTTTTTTATAAAATGTCAATGTCATTTGCCACATATGATCAATTAACACTATTAAATTGGATATGCTCTAAGAATATCCAATATTATGCCAATTGAGTACTAATAAATGGAACGTCCATCAATATAAGATAAAATTTTACTTTACAATATTTGAAATATTATATTATATTATATATATATATATATATATATATATATATATATATATATATATATATATATATATATATATATATATCAATGCATGATATTAATAAGTTATAAATGATATGTAGTTATAGAGAGTGGATAATCTATATTTTTACGCCACATTATAGGAAATGACTACGGTGCCTTCACGGCATCATTGCCCCACTCCCTCCTGCATTTACAATCGTTGATTTATTAATATAAAAAGTCTAAACTTAATATGATGGTTTTCATTAATTGAGAAATGATGCCGTCCGCACATTATAACAGTAAATATAATAAATATAATCATTATATTGTATCATATTATATGTATTAAAAAGAATGTGAATATAATGTCTACCTTTGATACGTAAGTAAACTAATGTCTTAAAAATAATTCAAACTTAGTCACATATTTTTACTTATTAATTATGTTATACTAAAAAATAAGCTTTCTTTTTGATGGAGATCGGAAATACAAAAATTAACTTGTTACCTGTATAAATAATCTTTATAATTTTACATGTATTTCTCAATTTATAATACCTAATTTCACTTAATGTTTTACATATATTGATTGAAAAAGATAAATAAATACGCATTTTGATACATAGGTTTTACCTACGATGTACAAATACTCCAAACAATGTTGGAGCAAAATAGGGTTTCACTTGTGCTTACCTAAACTCGTAAGATTTGATGCTTTACATTTACATTTACATTTTGACGCACATCATGATTCTTAAAGCCCTTAGCTTAAAGTTTCGTTGTACAATCATGTTTTTTTTTTTTGTTTTTTGTTTTTTTTTTTGTATTTTAGGGTTTTTCAACCTTTTTTTTGTTGCCTCTTCTCTCCATCTATTAAATATATTTTTTTGTATGATAATACATTAAAATTAAAATTACGATAATTAAGATAGTTAAGAAGTAAAGTGACACTTATAAAGTCACAAGTGATATTTTAAGATCAAAAGCGACACTTTCCCAGCAAAGTGATATTTTTGTATTAAGATGAAAAGTGCCCCTTTTTAGGGTAGAAGATAATTTTCATAAAAAAAAGTATTATTTTTTTAAAAAATACAAATTGTCATGTTAATAAAGATTGAGAAGTAAAGTGAAGGAGTAAGGTCAAAAGTTTAGAAAAAAAAAAGTGATTCCTGTTATAAGATACAAATTTATATTTGTATTAGACCAAAAGTGACTTTTAGGGCAAATAATGACATTATTCAATTTAGACGCTAATTGACACTTTTTAGATTAAACGTGATACTTCTTAGAAAAAACGATATAATTTTATTAAAAGACAAATCGATATTTTTAAGGCCTAAGTGACATTTTTATGCAAAGTAACATTTTCAAGATAATTATCATTTTTATTTAAAATACAAATGGACATTTTGAAGGTCACAAGTGACACTTTAAGTCAAACATAACAATGAATGATCAAGAAAAAGGTTATTTCTTTTTATTTCAAGCGCAAGGCCAAAGCAACACCTCTTAGGCCAAAAGTGACTCAAGAGCATATTGTGATACTTGACACTTTTCCATAGAAAAATCTTAATTTTCAATTTAAATGCAAAGTGATACTTGACACTTTTATGATCAAAATGACACTAATTATGAAGAAATAATGATTCATATTGTGAACAGACTAAAGAGAACAAAATTATTCATAACCAACTGCCATTTTATTCCACAACAACATCTTAACCAGACTAAAACCTGGAAACGCAAGCAGTCACAACGATTTCGTGCAAATATCATCACTATACACATACCCAACACAAATTCCACACAGAGACAACACGCACACAAAAAGAAAAGAAACAACTAAGTCGTGACTTCAACAGCTTCATAACCACTCTCGATCGACGCCTTAACAGCATCCAAAACGAGTTGGGTTTTCCTGCTAAGCGTCGGCCATTTCTTCTCAGGTTTCGCACCATCAAATTTAATGCTCCCAACGAGACTCGAAAACTCTCTCACCATGAGAGCTTCCTGAGGAAAATCCGTCGTGACAGTGTGCTCGCTCGGTTTCGGGTCCCACCCAGTAGCAAGCTCAGTAAAACCCGATTTCACAACTGTTGAAAATGACCCCTTTTTCTCCTCGATCGGGACTACAAAGTCGTGTAGCCATAAAGTTCCGTTTGTTCCAACAACTGTCAGATCCATCGTCGTGTTGGCCAAGAAGGAACAGTGAAAAGTGGCCGTCTTTCCGTCTTCCCATTGTAGACAAGCACCGCAGGATAAAATGACACCCGCGCTGTTAAATACGGTCCCACGCAGCGCGAGAACTGATTTGGGCAGGTTAAGATCGGCAGCCCACAAAATGGACCTGATGCAATACCAGCCCACGTCACCAAGCGCACCGAGAGCGTCAAGATCAGGCTTCACACGGATATCGTTCTCAAAGAAGTCTTTATTGAAAGGAAGGGTAAAGGAGCTATGCACCTGCAGAAATAACAAGTGAGGTGATTTAGATAAAGCAGAGTGAGAAAAGAAAATACATGTACTGACCCCAGAAAACTACGAACAAAAATACCATTGAGTTGAATACCATACAGAACATGTAGTACGGAGAAGATAAATTTGGACCTTGGACTTTTATTTTGAAAAACACTAAACTAGCTTTACAGTTAATGGTAGCACATTTCAGAGTTTTTTTTACCTTTTCTCATTAAAACCTAAAAGATGCAATCCCAGTAAAGAGAGTCTTAGACATTGCAATGGTTTTGAGAATTGATTTGAGTTGATTTCTACTCATTTTTCATTCTACTCTTTATTCCGCTCCTAAGTCTATCTAGACCAAGTCAAGTGTACAACAGCCAAATCAACAAAACTCTCTGTACTAGCTCAAATAGTCAGTTTTGGATGAGATTCAGCAACTCAGTCACAGCTGACAAAAAGCTAATTTGATATCAGATCAAAACTCAAATTTCAACTTCACCCAACTAAATACCATTCAAATCACTTGCACGTAAGACAAATCCTTATCAGCTTCATCAATTCAATTCTAATCTAAGACTAGTTCTTTTTTTCCCCCTCCAAATTAACCAAAGAGAATACTAAAAACTTTCTTAATCTCATTTGAACAAATTCATTTTTACTCTAATTAACCAAGAACCCCACAAATTGAAGAGATGACCCACAAATGAACAAGTAGTAAACACATTAGACGATTCACATACAGATTTGAGTTCACCAAACTGCGAATTATCCAGCAGAAATTCCTTCATCTTAGCAGTCCTCGGGTGGTGCATCCACATCGTGGAGTCCATGATCTGCACCCCACTGGATTCGCACGCCTCGAGAATCACATCCAGCTCAGCAACGTTGAGCGCCACGGGCTTCTCCAAGAGCAGATGCTTCTTCTTTTGGGCCGCCAGCACGGCCCACTTGATGTGCAGGCTGGTTGGCAGAGGCATGTAAACGGCGTCCACCTCAGGGTCGTCCAAAACGGCGTCGTACGACCCGTAGATCTTGGCAGTGTCGGGAAACCCGTTTTCTCTGGCGAATTTGGCGGCTTTTTCGTAGGTGCGGCTGCCAACAGCGTGGAGGGTGGCATTGGGGGAGAGGGCTATGGCCCGTGAGACCTTTCGGGCTATGTTGGCGCATCCCAGGATTCCGAAGTTGATCGGCGGCGACCCCATTTTTTCCGTTTTCTGCGGTGGAGAGCGTTTGCACAGTGATGTAGTAAAACACGTATTTTATTAAATAATGGTTTTAATTGTTTAATGTTAAACAAACATGTGGCATTTGATAATTACAGGAAGTTTAAAAAAGATGAGTGTTATAATTATAGTTATCATCATAATATTTTTGTATTTAAAATAATTAAAAATATAAAATAATAACAGTAGGGGTAAAAGCAGTAATTATCTGTTGAAAATGTAAATGGGACATACAGAATGGAACAAAAAATTTTCCAAAGTGCGATAGATTGAAAGGGGACGAAGGTAGTATCCACCCTATTTGTTAATGTTAACACCCTAACATATGTGTCAACTAGTAATTGCTTCGATTGACATGTGTCATCACTTGGTAGGTTCGTAAGTTGAATTGTAAGCTTCTAATGGTTTGTATCAAAATGTTTCCTTTGGGGGATTTTTAGCTAGGTATAAATAACATTTTTTTTTTCCATTATTTTGTTCATTAGAAAAATTAGGGTTTTATAGCCATGCTCCCTCTCGCCGCTAAACTTCATCTTTTCTTTTTCATCGATCAGAAATATATTAATCTTTTAATTTGATTTGAGGATTTTTTTTTATCTCCTTCGGTTGAAAACTTTCTATCGAATCCTCCTCCTTCTTCTTCTTCTTCTTCAAAACGGGTATACGAAACTATTGAAGTTTTTAGAACTACCCCAATTTTACTATCAAAATGAGAAAATACATTTGTCTTCTGCAATCTACTTATATGTTAGTAGATAGGCATAATTTTTAAATCCGGATTCTTGAATCTTTTTTTTTTATTTGTATAATTTTCATAATCTCTTATATTGAAAGATTTAGTGTATTTCTGCCTATTTTGTGGACGAATGTTTGTTCCGGGTTCTCACTCATCCCACATATCAACGATATGGTAACAAAACTGTTTTTTTTTTTTTTTTTCCGATCATGGATCCCCTCACTTTTATGTTTTGTTGTGATTTTTAACAAAATTGATTTTTTTTAATTTGTATTTAGATTTGTTTAGATCTGTTTCTTATATGTTGTATGGTTGTTTTTCTTGGATTTGCTTTTAAATTTACTGTTATCAATATGTGCCTTTTAAACTTTTTTTTTCATTTTTTGGATCTGCGATAAAATAATTTTGATCAAATGAATTCTTGATTTTTTTTTTTGTTATGTCCAATAGTTGTGCAATCGTAATGGAGTTTCAGAGTGTATTAACAATCTATATCTTTCAGTTTTAATTTTTATTTTTAATTATACCAACATTAAAAGTAATTTGTTAGGGGAAATAAAATCTTAATTTGTTGGTCATCTGATTTACCCTTCATAATGCTCACAGTGCTAGGTTTGGATTCAACTTGCTTACTGTAGTTATGGTGGTTGTGCTTACGAATAGGCGCTGGAAACAATTGGGGGAAGTATGCCAATAATTTTGTTTTATGTTTAGAATAATTATTAATTATTTGGCTTTTGTTTAAATTGCAAAAAATATGGATTACTGTAATAGTTGGGCCAAGCTTTCAAACCTGTTCATATTTTGTTCTTTAATCTTTAAGGACGAAATTCAATGAGTGCTAGCATTATTTCAAATGTAGAGGTTTTTTACTGTCACCTCTCTGTAATAATTCTTTGATGAGTTGCAGTTTGTTGTTTTAATTCTTGTGAATTAACATAGACACATATTTTAGCAAATACTTTTTTTTATCCATTTTTGTCGTTTTTGGAGTATGCGCGTCATTGTTGTAAACTCAAAAACTCCGACGTATGAATCTTTTGTTGTACGATCACAAAATGACCAAGTTATGGTGATTAAAGAACAAATATATAATGATAGGTTTAAATAGCTATAACTTGGTAAAGAACAACAATCATTCAAATTCATCGTGGACATAGTTTTTGTAAATAGTATCTCTGTATAGATACAGAGAAGAAAAACAGAGGCGCTTTGAATTATATAAATATATGTATCACTGTATTTGTATTTGAATTTAATCTTATTATTTCAGAGAAGAATGGAAAGTGATGAATTTTAAGAGCAAAAGGCAGGTGTGATGAAAGTCAATGTTCTTATAAACATCATTATTCCACAAATTTGTAGTTTACATAATTAAACTAAAATATTCATACCAAATATATAATAATTAATCAAAAAAGTCAAATGCTCATACATCGATTATCACATTTCTATTTATAATTGGACATTCTATTTTAGTTATTCTATTTGCATTCAATTTCCTCCAATCTTAGCCATTTTGTTAAACTATTTATACTATAATCAATAGATACGTAATTTCTGCACATGCTGTAATTTATACTAATAATGTTGAACTTAACTATTTTATAAATTAAAACATGATCTATACGTGAGTTCCTCACATGATATTTTTTAAATGAAAATTTTAGATAATCTTACGTTTTCAATACATATCGTAAAAATTCGAATCCTGTATATATTGACACTCATGATTATTACCTTATTTATGTCTATATACAATTTAAATATTGATTATAATAAAAAAAAATATACGTGTGTATATATTTCACATAATCTTATAAATACAAACGGATTATATGGTGCATTAAATATATATATTAGTTTGCTTTTATTTTAATTACGTATATTAGATAATTTCAAGCAAATGATATCTTGATTGATTATCTCTCTGATTAATGAATGATATATTGATTGATTAATTAATATTCATACTATTTTAAAAGAAAATAGATGTATAACATTACATTTATAAACGTAAAAGTTCTCAACCAAATCTATAAATTGACAGAGAAGGAAAATATATTTTATTATCTTGATTGACATCTAGATATTCATAGAAACTATCAAAATTATAATGATTTTATGCAATATATTAAAAGATTATGCACTAGATAAGGAAAAACGAATTAGCTTTGGTGTGTAAAGTTGGCAAGATATTTTATAAAAATCGGACTCAACCATAAATATTTTATGACATCTTCATTGATTAGTCAATAGTAATTGACAATAATGAACTCTCCATAATTTTACACAATATTACTAAAAGATTGTACACGATTTTAGGCAATATATCACCAAGATAATAATGAACTCATTATATAAATTTCATTATATATATTTCATTATATATATATATATATATATATATATATATATATATATATATATATATATATATATATCACCCATATATATTAATGCAATATATCCTCTTAACCTATGTGTCAGTTTCGTATGTTTCGTTTGGTAAATAAAAAATTATGGTGCTTCGTTTGCTTATGTGTCATCCGAGCCTAATATTTACTTAATTTAATATTTTTCTTTTCATTGTATCTTACTTGGGCTTTTCTAACTGTAAATACCTGTTGTACCTGACTTTTTGTAATCACACTTTCAATGGATGCCACGTGTCATATGTAATTATATTATTATTACTTTAAATATTTATATTAATTTGTGATTGTTTAGAATGCCCTTTTGTATTTTTTTTATTATAGAAAATAAATAAATATTTTTAATTTATTTTAAAACACTTCAAAAATGTACTATTCACAAAATACCCACAAAAGAAAAAATTTATTTTCAAAAAAACCCCTAACTAATATAAAAACCTAAATCATAAAATCTAATAAATCATTATATCCAAAATCATAAATATAACTAATCATAAAATTCAATTAAAGTAATACCTAATTAATCCTAAAATATCAAATCATAATTATGCCCAAATCGGAACAATTTACCTTCAGTATAGAGCAAGAACCCTAACCCCCCGTGAGAAAACCCCAAATCCCAATCATTCGTAGAACCCTAACTAATAGAACCAATTTACCCAACCCAACCGTAATTCAGTTCATCCGTGGATCCCATTCTCAACCTTAGAAGATATTCGAATACCTTTCATCCACCGTCTTCCACCCCCGCCCCTCCACCGTCTCCCGCCGCAACTATCAACAGCCTGGCATCCCACTCCTCCCGTTTGATACCTGAAAGCAGACAGCAATAATCGCCGCTTCGCATTTGGAGCTCTGACCGTAATTTATTCTAAAGGTTAGTATTTTATCGATAGGGCCATTTGTTTTTGTAATAATTTTTTTCCGGTTTCTTGTTAATTTTTCTTGCGATAAACTCTCATTAATCCATTATAATGTTATGTATATTATACAAATTTGATATAATTTGACATATGCTGGTGAAATATGGGATGTTTGATCAAATTTTATTTTTCCTATCCAATTGATGTAGTTTGGAGCTTATTGGACTTTCGCTTATCTTTCCGCGCACCTGTGACGTTTTGTAAAAGCTGAATACATAATAATGACAATATTTCATGTTTAATTCTGATGCAAAAAAATTATTTTCCACTTCGAAGTTGGGCGAAAATCCATGAAGTGAGTTTTGTCGTTTGGGGTTTAAATATTTGCACTGTCTGGCTTTTTACTGATGTATTAAATAGCCGAAACCAGATTGAATCTGTCATCTTCGACAAATCCTTTGTGGAAGGTGTTTTCTGTAGAAAATTTGAATAGATTACATATTCCAAAATACGTATTACATTGAACTTGTATTGCGAATAGATTGATTCAAAATTGGAATCCAATTGAATGATTTTAAATCTACGAATCACCACAACGCTTGTTTATTGAATACACATTAAAATTGCAACTGGATGTGTGTAATAATAATAATAATGACAATAATATTAATACTAATAATAATAACGATAATCTAAATAATAATAAAATAAAATAATAATCTACAGTAATAATAAGAATTACAACAATATTAACAATCATGTATAATAATAATTATAATAAAAATATTATTCATGTGCAGGAATCCTTATTTCTAATGGATAACTCACTCGAAGTGGAGGGACTTTCTTCTGGTGATGCTCAAACTTCCATCAACGACGAACGTCGAACACATGCACCCCCGGACGCGGAAACAGTTAGGGGAATGGTTTTTGCCACCGGCAAAGAGGCCCATTTGTTTTACACTAACTATGGTAGGCAAATGGATTTTGATGTTAGAAAATGCCATTCAATGAACACAAAGGGAGTTTTGAAAAACATGATATTGGAGTGCGTTTGTGCGGGGCTGAGGAAATCAATTCCAGACGGTAAATGACTTCGAAAAGAGAAGGTAAACAAGAAATGCGATTGTCCTGCTAGACTCCGCATTGTACACGATGTTGCAACTGGGTCGTACAAGGTTTCCGATTTCCAACCTGCTCACAATCACGCTCTAGAAACGCCAGAAACCGCATACTGTCTCAAGTGTAACAGGCATGTGATGTTAATTTCAATTTATACTCTTAAATATATGTTTGCGCAGCATAACGTTGTTGCCGGTCGTGATAGTGTTGGTTTTGATTTAATTTTCCATGATAGTAAGGCACATACAATCTGAATACATGAATTAACAAATAAAAATTAAAACAACCATAATAATAATAAAAATATTAATAAAAATAACAATAATATTAATATTAATAATAATAATAATAATGATAATAATAATAATGATAATAATAATAATGTTAATAATAATAATATTAATAATAATATTAATAATAATAACAACTGTAATAGGTATATCAATCGTAATAGCAATAGTAATAGTAATAGTAATAGCAATGTTGATGATTTTAATAACTTATTTTACTTTAGTGCAAATTATAATTTTATTCTCATATATGTTTTATGTATATTTCTTCTAATCAATGCAAATCTGAATCCAGGTCGCATATTATTGGAAAAATGGATGTCAATGGTGTCGTAAATGCACAAGTAAGCAGTCGTAGTGATTTGTGGAAGATCCAGTATGTATTCGACCAGCTGGACGATCACTGTAGATCATTATTTGAGACGTCCTGTTTTGGACATCTTCTATATCTGAAGAAGAAAACAATAGCTCCTCAACTAATTCACCAATTAGCTATCCGAGAAGTGACCGACAGTGAGATCGATGAGGTGTGGTTTGATTTTAGAGGGGCACGTGCTCGATTCGTTTTGCAGGAGTTCACCCTTATCACCGATTTAGATGCTGGTCCTTTGGGAGAGGAGAGCGTGAAGAAAGGTGATAAATCAAATTTGTTGACAAAGTATTTCCCCCGATGCAAGAGAAGAGGTATCAATCGAAGAATACTATTGTCAGCCTTCGATAATTTCCAGGATCAAGAAGATAAACTCAAGCTCGGTCTCCTCGTCTGCTTGGTCTGGGTTCTGTTAGGGGATGAGGAGGGAAAAATGGCTGAACTTATGGTTATTTCACATAGTTGATGATGTGGATATGTTTAATAGATATCCATGGGGGAGGAAGTCATTTTTATGCACCATTAAAGATTTTAGGAAAAGATTGCATAATGGAAAGAAAGAGGAGGAAGAGAAATCTGACAACTCAACGAAGAGAGGTGGTGTAAAATTGAAGGGTTTTCCACTTGCTATAATGGTGAGCCATTTTAGTTAAACTTTTATTTTGACTTCTTTTAACATAAAAATTAAATTAATTAATTTTTGATTATTTCTGCTGTTTTATGCAGGTTTGGGCTTTCGAAGCGGTTTCTGGACTCGGTGAGAGTTTTGCCAAACTATGTGGTGAAGCCGTCCCTAGAATGATCAAGTGGTCCGTCCACGACCATGTATTGGCAAGAGATGTTCACATCCGTTTAGAGACACGAAAGGTAACATATTGTATATACATATTATTTTATGAGTATATAAATTTCGCGGCACCAATGTTTTAAAACAAAGCTCATCATGTGCAGTTGAATGTAAAACGCACATTGGAGCCGACTGCAACAGAAAAATGAATTCCATTCTGGCAGGGACTGGCTAAATCTTATGGTGAAGTGGAATCAGATTTTGGCGACGGCAACGGTGATGATCCAGGGTGCAAGAGAGCTAATCCCACTCCCATTCCTGAATGTGAGTTCTGTGTGTTTGGAGGTGATAGTGGGATTAATGAGATCCCATACTGTTGCATGGGCAGGTTTATGGACCGACGGTTGGGTGTTTTTAAACAAGCTGTTATGGAGATGGTGCAGCCTAAGTTGGATGTAATCGACAAGAAGCTTGATTATCTGATAAAAATGATGGAGGGAAAAAAAGAGAGCCCTCACGTTGACCAAGAAGATGGCACACATGAAAAGTTTGAAGATTATAAATTCCGGGACTCGAAAGAAGCTGTTACAGGTAATTTTTAGAATCGTTGGTCCGTGTTAGAATCTTTATTGAAAAACCTGTCCAAAGATCGACTCTGTAATTCGATTAACTTTCACAAAAAAATGCAGATGAAGGTTGTCGCTTGTCGTGCGGCACGAGTGTTTTAGAATTTCAAAGAACCTCTGCTAATGAACCATTTGTTGGTGGCGTCAGAGAGACGGCGAATGATCCTGAAGCAGGTGATTTTCCGCTCCCGTATTTAAATATATTTAACCAATTTTAATAAATTTATATCTATCCTCTATTAATATATTTCAGCAATGCGCGAAGGCGGTCTTGTCGATTTTGTGTTGTTACCTGGGGGTGGAACGAAAAGGCGAACAGACTCACAATGCTCTCCCATTCTGAAACCAGAAAAACATCATAAAATTGAGAGCATTACACTGTTTGACCCAAATAAGAAGATAGATGAGGCGAAGGTTGATGAGCTTCATCGCTGGCTTGCGAAGGCCACAAAAAAGTAAACATATGTTTGAAGAACCTGCTTTTTGAACTTCATATACTCAGTGTACATGGATGTTAAAAGCAATCATTATAATATATTTTTACAATTACTCCTCGACCTTACAAATCAGCCTTTTAAAAAGATACTTAAAATAATTACTTAAAATAAGATACTTATAATAATTACTATTATTATTATTATTTTTGTTTTTCAGCAAGCACACTGTAGGACAATACGAGAGCCACACGACATTCACAATGCCAGGTTTTTACCGAGTTGTGCATGGTATCGACGTGTTTGACCCCAAATTCAACATTGTATCTCCGGGAGCCGATACGAAGGTCTATTTCCCGTATAAGGAGAAGGAAAAGAGACTCACTGAATTCCACTCTGAAATCGAGGAGCTTCTGTATAGCGACGTCGAAAATGAAGAACATCTGTAAGTTTCAATCTTTATTCCAGAAGTTTGATGACATTTCTTTGGTAGGGTTAATTACAAATATACCCCTAGAGTTTAGTCTAATTACAAAAAAAGAAGAAGTTATCTTTTAGAATTACATATTGTTAAAACTTAGGTTAATTTGTTAAAACTACCCCTGAGGTTTGGGGTGATTACAAAAAAATCCAAGAGAAAATTCCAAATTACAATAATTACCCCTCATATTTAGTCTAATTACCAAAAAAATAAATGTAATCTTTTAAAATCACATATTTAGCCTCAAAGTTTGATTACATCTTATGTTCATATAATCCCATAGATGTTATGTTATGTTTGATTTTATTTTAGTTTTGTTATGGATGTGGAGAAATGAAAATAAAGGTAAATTGCACACCAAACTTGCTATTTAAAAAAAAAAAAAAGATGTTTTCCATAAATAGGGCTAAAAGAAGTTTTGTTTGTCACAAAAACTGTCGTGTGCTCGTTACTTTCATGTGACCAAAGTTTTATACTTTTCAAGCAGATATTCATACTTTTATGACAAGTATAGAATTTATACTTTTCCTAAATAATATAAATAGTTCTCACATTTAGAGCTATGAATATTTGTTTGAAAAGTACGCTAAACAGTTTCTTGGATCTTTCTCTTTATTTTTTATTCCAACTTATTTTCCAGCTGCAAACATATTTAATCAGTTTCTCAAATATAGTACTTATATAATATGCTTGCTATAGTTACATAAATTCATCTTCTTCTGCAGAACTTACAAATATTTATATATACACACACACACACAATTATGCACAAGGTGAGGTTTGGACGTGAGAAGCCTAATGAATCAACGGACGACGATGGATATGTCGAAACTGATCCAACCGGTCGTTATGGACGAGTAATTTCTTTTTCTTTTTTCTTTTTTAGCCATTTATTTTATTATAAGTAATTGTTCATAATAAAACCATTGAAACTTATCATGAGTGCATCTCTAACTCTTAATTAGTTTTTTCATACTAAAACTCCAATTTTGTTTTCTTTCTCAATTTTTTTTAATATATTAAAAATGATTAATATAAAATTTGATTGACAGTTTGATGATATTCTGGGGAAGAGTGCGATGAAAAGCGTGTACAAGGCTATCGACGAGGTGGTGGGGATCGAAGTAGCATGGAACCAAGTGCGGCTCGTCGGCTTGCTTCAATCTCCGGACGACTTGCAACGCCTCTATTCAGAGGTTCACCTTCTCAGCACGCTCGATCACCACTCGATCATCCGATTCTACACTTCTCAGCTTACAAAAATATTTACAGAGCTCAAAAGAAAGTGTCGTCTATCGGAGCTTGGGAGAACAGCAAGAAAGCGAGTATAGAGGCCGAGCTTAAAAAGATAGAGGTAAAATAAGACTAAGTCTTTGTACAATTGGCCTTTTCGAATAAACTCATTTGAAATTCCTACAATCTGCCCAGCTTTTGTTTGATCCTATTATAATTTCTTTAATTTTCAATTTTGTACCATAACTTAAAAAAAAAAAAAAAAAAATGCACGCTGACATGGAATTGCATCTATTTGCATAAAATGGATTTCAGTATTTTCATTTTAGGCACATAATTTTAATTAAGCTTGCATGTGGATTAAATGAACTATGTAAATGTTTTAAGGCTCTCTAAAAATTCTGAACTGTGGTTTATATTGTTTTAGAGTACGATAGGTCTAAGATTAGTTGAAAACTGCAGGTACATGAAACAGAGACCGACTTTGGATAAGGTGTATGGTGCAATTGGCGACATGGCAACATATGTGGAAGCAAATGCTCAGCTTATCACAGCACCAAGAAAAAAGGTTTTCTTTACTCGGCATTCATTTTTTCCCATCCCCGTCCTTGAAACTTATTATGCTGATCCTTTTTCTTTTATATTTTTTCAAATGTGCAGTTGGCAGATAATAACTTGGACAAGGCTATGGTAAGTATATCCTCTCAGACAGATTTACTTGTTCATAAAAAAAGTTATCATTCTCTCAGAGAGATCTAATATTTTTTTCCTTTGTTTGAATAAAAAAGAGTGCTGACACCTTTCATTAGCCTCTGCATCAGTTGGATATGTTGAATACATTCTGACATGGCGACCTGAAGGAGGAAGTTCCCTCATAAGTGCGTAATGCTTCTTGAGCACGAACAATTAATTATTATTATTATTATTATTATTATTATTATTATTATTATTATTATTTCCTGGTGGTAATATTTGCGATTGGTCAAGCTTCAGCAGGTTTGAAGCTTTGGTTATGGTTTAGCACCTAAATCTATTTAATGTTCTCAGTTTTCATCTTGAACTAAATATCTGTAATTCTTCTTGTACTGTACAGGGCAGGAAAGAGAGTTGGTTCATTCCTACTAAATTAGCTACCAATCTCTCCATTATCTTAGCAGATACATCATCGAGAAAAGAGAATACTTATTTAGTAGTATGCTTAGTTTAATTAAGCTTCTTACGTATTAGTTAGTGTTGAACTGTGTCATAGTCACATTGACAATTATGGATGGTATTGATGGAACTCTTAATTATATTGGAGTATTAATTCTTATTTTTTTTGTTGAAATAATTAATATATTCAAAATGCACCTGCTTTCATTTCTTTTTTTTTTAAAAAATTTTATACTATTTTCTATAAGGTATTTTTCAAAAACCGATGTAAAATGTTCGTTCTGGAAAACAGACTTTCTAGAAGGTATTTTTAAAAACCGCCGTAAAAAATCCCACTTTTTAAGCGGTTTTTAAAAACCGCCGTAAAATTTAACGGCGGTCGATACAAAGGCGGTTCAAAAATCGCCGTTAAAAATGAAAAAAAACCGTCGTTAAAAAGCCTTTCTGCAGTAGTGATCTCTTTTAGTGACAAAACCTTTTTTAAATTTGCAACAACAAAAGTGACCTCATTCTGATTTGCTCCATGTAATCAGTATGACATCTACATAGATGAGGAGATGAATTCTTGATTCATTCTTCAACTTGTAAAAAAGATAAGCATTAGCTTTTGAACATGTGAATCCAAGACCTTGAAGTATTCCTTGAGTCTTGCCAAACCATGCTCTAGAGGCCTGTTTAAGCCCATAAATAGCCTTGGCGAGTCTGCAGACAAGCTGTTTGTCTTTCTGTTGTTCATCACTTCCTGTAACTCTCCATGTAGGAATGCATTATTAATATCAAGATGCTTAACATACCATCCACAAGAAACAACAATGCTTAAGATTGGGAAAATTTTATTTTTGGTACATTATGTTGGCCACTTTCTACAAATAGTATGTGATGTTGGCCAACATCAAACTACATCTAATAAATTGGCAAATTCATCAAATATGGTACAAAAAAAGCCCGATTGGGCTTCTATGCTTACGTGGCATGACTGAATCATTTCTTATCATTTTTGATTTAAATTAAATTATGAAATTAAAAAAATTAACCCTAACTACCTAATTTACCCTCAATTATATTAAAATGGATCTTTCTTCCCCAATTTGAGAACCCATCTTTCGGCAGGACCCTTGAGGGAACCATTGCTGGGTTTGGAAACCCCAATTTTAGAAACGTCTTCATCCTTGTTTCTTCCCAAATTTCAGAAATCGGCGACTGAAAACCAGCGGCATCGAACTGGCTAGTTCCTGGCGACGGTGAGGTACGATGAAATTCTCTTCCCCAACTTCTAAAACTGGGCGACACAAATCCTCTACGCCTTCTTCGAAAATCCCACGGCGTTGGCCCGGCGGATGGAAACCTGCAAGCGGAGGGCATAGCTTCGAAGGGCGGATGGAAACTGGCGGCGCTCTGACTTATTAATGGTCTCGTCATATTTTTCCGGCAACGACGTGACGGCGACGGCTGATTTGAATAGCTGGTTTGGGCTTAGGCCGAGAAGGGTTGTTGATAGTGGTGCTTTTGGTCGGCTGAGTAGGTGTGATTTGTTTCTATTTATTTCATCTATTTGAAACTACCCATCTTCCAGTTATGGAGTTTTTCAAGACGGGTAATATTATTGGGTCTAACTCGGTTTATAGTAACTCATCTGGGTTTCCCGTGTTGCATGATTTTAAGCCGAGTTTGGGGTTTTCAGTTGATGGGCTTGAGAATGGGTATGGGAATTTACAAGGGATTGAAGATAATAACTCGTCAGGAGGGAATATGATTTTTCCTTTTGGGGGATTGAAGCAAGTTTCAAACAGTTATCAGCAATTTGAGCAGGATAGAGCTCAAGGTGAAGCTAATAGATTTTGGAATTGGGTGCTAGCTAGAGGCTCATCATGGTAAAAGAAAAGAAAAAGAAAAGAATAAAGTAAATAATATCATCATTTTCAAGGGTAATATTATGGAGATTAGTTAATTATTGTGTTTTTTTTTTTGTGGGTGTTAATTTTGAGTATCTTGATTTATTTTTCATAGTATGATATATCATGGTGAGAACTAACAAACGTGTTGTTTGCATGTGTTGTTCATTTCTTTTCTTCTGATTTTTTTCCCCAATTGGTTTTCTTGCTTTGTTTGCCAGATTTTGCTTATGTCTTGTCAAATGTAAATGTATGGTTTTTTTTTTTCTAGCTTTAATTTTCTAGATGTTAAATATGAAGTCCTGCTTTTTTCTTTGAGATTTATTTTCCCACTATGGATTTGTATATCATAGTCTGTTTAGTCTAAGTTTAATCTTTCATTTTAATTGTAAGTATATCATGAGTTTCTAAAATTGGGGTTGAAAGATGCATTTTAATTTTATTGAGGATAAATTAGGTAGTTAGGGTCAATTTTTTTTAATTTCGTAATTTAATTTAAATAAGAAATGATTCAATCATGCCACATAAGCATAGAAGCCCGATCGGGCTTTTTTTGTACCATATTTGATGAATTTGTCAATTTATTAGATGTAGTTTGATGCTGGCCAACATCACGTGCCATTTCTGGAAAATGGCCAACATAATGTACCAAAACTTAAATTTTCCCTCTTAAGATTATCCTTATTGTTGTTGTCTTGACACCTGGACTGAAGGTTTCAGAGAAATCAAAACCAGCTCGCTGAGAGAAACCTTGAGCAACCAATATTGCTTTGTGTCTAGCAATTGAACCATCGGTGTTTCTCTTGGACTTAAACACCCATCTAGACCAATTATATTTCTCCCCACAGGTGCTGGACCAAAGTTCAAGTGCGATTTTTGATCAGTGCATTGTATTCAGCCTGCATAGCCTGTTTCCAAACTCCAATCTTAAGAGCTTGATGAGTATTTAATGGTTCATCATCCTCATTGATGACTTTGGCAGAGAGTATTTTAGATTTATGAATACCACCTTTAGACTTGGTCAGCATAGGATGTAGATTCTGAGGTGGGCATGGTGGAGAAGGACCAGAGTGATCATTAGAAAGGGCTTCTAGTTGAATAACGAGGGGAACTGTAGTGTTAGAGCTTTGAAGTGTGTTGGAGTGAGTATGCTGAGGATTGGTGGGAAAGAGGAGTTTGATCAGGAAATGTAACTGGAGATGTGGAAACATTATTCAGAGATGTTGATGGTATGTCTATTTGAGGAGATGGGATGGGAAAGGTATGATATTGGGGTGGTGAAAGTATGGATGGCAAAGGTGACAAGGTAAAGCGTGGAGAGTTAGCGACCTATTTAGACATGTATGAGAACTCATGCTCACTGAACACAACATTTCTGAAGATTATCACCTTCCCTTAAGGTAACAGAACTTTGTATCCTTTGTATTGAGTGTTGTAACCAAGAAAAGTACTTGGAATCGACCTATATTGAAGTTTGTGGGAATTATAGGGCCTGATATGAGGATAGCAGAGGCAACCAAACACTCTAAGAAAGTTGTAATCAGGTCGTTGATTGAAGAGACACTCACGAGGGGTTTTATAGAGATTTGTTTTGTAGGGGATTCTGTTGATAATAAGCAGAAGTAGTGAAAACATCATTCCAGAACTTAAGAGGTAGGTTTGAATGAGCAAGAAAAGATAATCCATCTCCATAAGATGTTTGTGTTTCCTTTCAGACACACCATTCTATTATGGTGTATAAGAACAAGATATCTTATGATTTATACTATTATCTTGAAAAATCTTAGCAAGAGATTTATATTCAGTGCCACCATCTGATTGAAAGTTTTTGATCTTGCAGTTTAATTGATTTTCAACAAGGTTTTTAAAATGGACAAAGGCATTTGAAACTTCTGATTTGGACCT
Organism: Phtheirospermum japonicum; assembly: GCA_014905375.1. Taxonomy (NCBI): domain Eukaryota; kingdom Viridiplantae; phylum Streptophyta; class Magnoliopsida; order Lamiales; family Orobanchaceae; genus Phtheirospermum; species Phtheirospermum japonicum. Next base: position 2,339,827 of record BMAC01000003.1, on the reverse strand, counting down.
TAGGAGATAAATCCATATATATCTACTGAAATGATCAATGAAGTTAACATAGTAAAGAAAACCATCTGATGATCTGATGGGTGCTGGTCCCCAGAGGTTGGAGTGAATGAATTCAAGGGGTTGGGAGCTAGTAAATTGAGAGTTTGGAAAGGGAATCTTGTGACTTTCTGCTAACATACAAGAGTAACACAAGGATAAATTCTTATTACTGTTGTTATAAGGGATATTATAGCTTTTCAAAGCCTTATCTATTACATCTTGACTAGAGTGACCTAATCTAGAATACCACAGATCAGTAATAGGCTCTTTATTCTGAAAACAGGAAACAAAGTAAGTTTGAGCAGGTCACATGATGAAAGGTGATGCAGATGGAGGTTGATAAGTGGCTGGCTTGGTGGTGTGAAGGTTGAAATGATAGAGTCCATCTTTAACTGTCCCTCTGAGCAAGATGGCCATGGTGGTTTGATCCTTAATGAGACAATAAGAAGTATAGAATTCAAAAAAGACATTATTATCATAGGTAAAATTGGAGACACTTAACAGGTTTTTAGTGATTGAGGGAGCATGAAGTAGATTCTTGAGCAAGAAAGTTCTAGAATTGGGAGGAGCTTTGAGAAAAGAGTTACCAATGTGATTGATGTTTACTCTAGTTCCATTTCCCATTTGGAGCTTTTTCCCTCCAGCATATTCAGAGGCGATATTCAATTTGAAAGGTCATTTGTTACATGCGCAGTTGCTCCAGAATCACGAAATCGGAGACTATCTGAGTTGTAATCTGTATGTGAGCTCACACTTCCACCATTCCAAAAGTGTGTCATATTAAGTGAAGGGTTTCTAACTGACTGCTGATTGGATTGATTGTTACTGTAAGAGTTGTCATTTCTATACCAGCATCTATCTGTTGTATGTCTAGAGACATAGCAGATCTGACAGACAACTCTGTCTCCTACATTTGATCGTCCTCCGCGACCTCTTTGATTCCTGCCTCCTATTGTACCTTTGAAACTATTCCTGCCACCTCCGCTACCTCAGGAACTTCCTCTGCCTTGTTGATAATTACTGTTGTTGACTCTTCCAACGTTAACCTGTGTAGCTGCATTGACAAAGGGCTGAGATCCTTCTGTATTAACATACGAAGCATTGTTGTTATTGGTTTCCAATCTGGATTCATAATTGAGCAAGAGGGCATGAAGTTCATCTAGTGTGTAAGGCTACGACCTTGATGTAACATTAACCATCACTGAGTCATACTCACTTCCTAATCCGACCAAAAATGTGCAAGATCTGATCTTTTTCAGAAATCTTGTTCCCTGCAGAAGCTAAAATGTCACAACAAGACTTCATCTTTCCTAGATAATCTTTCATGGACAAGGCATTTTTTCTTAAGGACTGCAACATTATCCTATGCTGCATTATCTTGGCTTGAGACTGCGTAGCATAATTGTTCTCAAAAGCAGACCATATTTCTTCGGATGTATTGAAACCAACAGTTAAAACAAGAATACTCTCACATAAAGAGGACAGGATCCATGAGGCTAAGATCTGATCTTGCCTTTCCCACTTAGAAAAGAGGGAGTTTGTCTTATTTTCTCCTTCATCAGTTATAAACTGTGGTGGAGCTGTAGAACCTTTCTTAATGAACGCTTCAAGAGCATCATCTTTGATGGTGGTCAAGGCTTGTTGTCTCTAGACCAAGTAATTACTTTCATCTAATTTAGTTGAAATGAGCTGACTTTGAGGATAAACGATTGGAGGTAGAGGTGAGGAGTTTTGGGTTGAGGAGGAAGAGCTGTTGTGAGACATTTTTGTAAAGTAAAAATAGAAACCTGGTCTGATACCATGAAAGAATTAAAAGTTGCGAGCTCATGGCGGGCTGATATAATGAAAGGCGAGCTATTATAATCTTTATATATTTAAAGGCGAGTTGAGGAGAATGTACTATATATTTTTGGTAATCATTTTCATACATTACATCAATGAAATACACGGCTATTATAGCAACATAAATGACTAAGGTTGCCCTAGATCCTGTGGTCAGAATTGCTACAGTACATCTGACAACGGCTAGCTATGATCGTGTGGTCAATAATACTACAGTACTATTTGACAGTTGTAGTAGACTAGACTATACTAATTTAGGGTTGATGTCATCCGACGTGATGTAGGCTCCATGCAAACCTCTAGTGCTGAGACCTGTCAGGTCGGCACTCACTCGACCTGAACCTATCAGGTTGATACCCATGCAACCTGAGGTTATCAGGTCGCTAAGTAGATCTGTGATCATGCGACCTGAATCCATCAGATCGTTGTAACTTATATTGTCGTTTGAAAAAGTCTCTAATCATTAAGAGAAGCCTCCCATTATCACCGACTCCGATGTGGTCCGAGCGAACGATGGCCACCTCCTCTACGAGTGTCGCCCCCTTACGTATGTATTGTGTTTTTAGTTTTTTGTGCGCTATTATCTTGAATATTTGTTTTTGAACAATTTGTTCTTGTGATGGAGATTTTGTTGTTGTAGAGGTTATATGTTGTCACTTGATAATTATTCTTTCTTCTTATTTTTTTTTTTAATGTTGATTCGATATTTATTTAATGTTTTAGTCTTTGGTTTTAATTGATTGAAGTTGCTGATAGTAAATAATGCTATTCTAACTTTACCTTGTTTAAAAGTTACCATTTTGTTCATGTTACTCTTTTTTCATTCTTTATTTGTTAGTGAATTGGTGGGGAACAACAGAAAATCATGACTTTGAAGCTCTTTAAAGTAGAAAACAAACATAACTTAGAAAAAAAAACATAGTGTTATTTAATATTTAGTTTCCAAACTTTTAATATTATTCTATGAATAGTAACAAACAATTTTGGAAGGTTAAGAGGGAATTTGATGTTAGAAGTTAATTATCTAAGGTTGAGTGAACCGAATGCTAAAGCTGGAAAAGCGCCAGATATCAATCCGAGTCTATGAAACCTAATTAATGGGTATGTTTAATAATGGGATATGATTGCCACATCCTAAATGATATGCCTTTTTTTTTACTGGGTGGAAACCAATCATCTATGTTCACACTTAAATAGTAGTGATAATGTTTATTTCAAAATGATCGATTCATTGCTACTTAAGTTTCAAATCCAAAACATGAAATGATTCAGAGAGAAGTGAACAAAATGGTATTTATAGATGTATTTAAGATCCTCTTGCTGGGTTTTTTAGGGGGTCTAAGAAACTATTAGTTTTTTAATTGTTTATTAATAGATTATTTAACATTTACAAATCCATAATATGTGTCAGTAAATCTTTAAAAGTATAAGATATTAGTTAAATGGGATTAGCAAGAAATTGTAAGTTAAACGTAGTATTTAGTACTAGAAATTCCGGTGGGGTGTTGATGATGATATATCACTTTTTTAAATCATAAATTACTGGTTTAGAATTTTTATGATTCCCCATATGATATTTTTTTCTTAATTTCTCTATAAATATAAGTTGAGGTAGTGCTTAAAATTTAATAATTACATTTCGGTGGTAATGTGAAAACTGATCAAAACTGGTTTCGTTTTTACAAACTAAGGAGTTTAATTTTTTCCCCAAATATTATGCCATAGTAATGGTGTCATTTGTTGATAGTTATACTATTTGTTGTCCTTTTTTTACAAATTTGGTGTATACTTTTTCCTTCTTCCTTGTTGGTAGTTATACTATTTATTTGTTTAGAACATTTTATTCTTGTTCTAATTGAAAGTATACGTGCAATTTTTATTATCTTCTAAGGTACATGAAGGCATTGGAGATCGTCAAGAAGCTTCACAAGTATCAGACAGAAGATATAGACATTTAAGTTGAAACTGGAGCATCTCCAGACATTGAAAGATTTTGTTAGCTTTAACAGGAGGGAGATATACTGAGATATGTTAGATTTTCCACCAGTAAGCTTGATAGTGGATCTACTAGTTGGATTTTAAGTTTTTCATTATTGGTTTATTTGTGGATGATATTATGATAGTATTCACGATAAAAATAACACGATTATTTTAATTTTTTTCGGCTACATTGTGTTCAACCTTAAAACAGTTTGATTTTAAGGGTGCATGGTAATTTATTTTTTATGCATGTAATCGATAGACTTTATATTGATTTTCAGTTTATTTCAAGGGACCTTTCGATAGAAAGTTGAACTTTCTGTCGGATAACACTCGGGTTGGTTATTGATCATGGAGCGTCCCTATTTTCATAAAGTTATTTGGCCCGTTGCCTGAAGACCTGATGAAAGAGATTCTAAAATTCATAAAATAATTTAGCAAGTCGTATTTACTTTTCTTTTAGCGCATGAATATTTATAATTGTCCAAAAAGATTAGTCAATATTGAGATACCTGCTAAGTATGTTACCAATGAGAGTCACCGCATTCTTCTGACATAGATATTGGAAGATAGTAGAAATATATCTGGGATAGATTTTAAACCAATGAGACGTAGGTAACTTTATAGAAGGAATCAGAACCTATAAGCACCAACCCACTTCCACACTCAACCTCTAATAACACGCAATCAGTTCCCACACACTCAAACACTTCACTAATATCAAACACTTCACTAATATCCATATCCATACAAACACATCACCAGACTCCTCTCTGAGAAACACAACTCTCGGTGTATTACAAAGATAAACAAAAAAAAAAAACGAGGATTTAGGCAGTGAGATTCACATAACAAATATATCATGTATGTTTTGAAGCTAAGAGAAACAATAATCCACACAGCCTAGTCCATCTTAAGGTAAATCAGATTTTATATCTACGCTTCATTTATA
>BMAC01000003.1:2284612-2328678 GCA_014905375.1 Phtheirospermum japonicum | reverse complement strand
GGATCGCTGGAATCGCCGTTGCTGTTGAATTCGATGGGTATAACCGTGATGGATTTTTATTTGGACGAAATTGATGGAGGTTTTGGCGATTTGGATCATGGAGTTGCTGCGAGAAGAGAAATCGCTGGAGAGAATCTTCTTTCAAGCGCGTGAGAATTCTGAAATGGAATAGAACGGGGGCGCGTGAGATTTTTGAAAAGTACTTTTATATTGATGAATAGGGTGCACCCTGTAAAGGTACACCTGGAACCATCTAATAATTTGCCGGTTTTTAGATCTACAAGTTCAGTTCTATATTAATAGAAATTTGGTGATTAGTTTAGTATGGATTTTTGAATAAGTCAAACATTTTTGACAAGTCCAGGATTTGAGTTTGTTTTTTTTTTTTTTTGAAAAATAAATATACCTTTTATAGACCTACAGTGTGTTCCCAACTATAATGAGAAAATTACAAACACACTCTTAAGGTTTATATTTAAAAGAAAAAAAAAAGACTAAAACTCATGGTTATATTTTTGTCCCTAAAAAGAAAATGTTTGATCATAATTTCAAAAAACCACACGCTTCTGTTAATTAGAGATTTGACAAAATAATAATAATAATAATAATAATAATAATAATAATAATAATAATAATAATAATAAAACTGGTGCTCACACCATTGGAAATACAAGATGAGCCGTCTCCATGGGTCAGATATACAACGAAAGCGACAAAAAAATAATAATAACAAACCGATGCTATAATTTTGCGATAAAAGGTAAAAATTTTAATTCAAAATATGCATCGGTTCTAAATCAACAGTCGATGCTCATAGTTAATTATAGGCATCGGTTGTGTTGACTAACCGATGCCTATGTGATTTAATGAAAATTTGGATTTTTTTTATTATTATAGGCATCGGTTGTATCTAAACAACCGATGCGTATAAGTTTTCCGGACTATTATAGGCATCGGTTGTTTGGTAAAATCGATGCATATAACTTTTATTTATTACAAAAAAAACTCGCGCGATCATAGGCATCGATTTTTATTTAACAACCGATACCTATAACTTTTTTTAATTATAAAAAAAAATCCCGCGCGACATTAGGCATCGGTTGTTTACTACAACCGATGTCTATACTCTTGTTCCAATGGCGTTCTTTGTAGTAGTGTTTTATCTTCCTTAAATATTTTTTTTTTATGAATGTAAGTCAAAGGCTTTACGTTGATTTGTTGTTTATTTTAAGCGACCTTTTGTATTTTTGAAATATATCATCGATGTACAAATAAAATGTTGATTTATTGTTTAATTTAAGTCGACTACGATTTAATTTTTTTGTTTATATGGATTTTTTATTTAAGTGAAATAAAATGTGTTGATTTTTTTGTTTATTTAATAAGATATTGATTTGTTGTTTATTAAGTTACAAGAGTTGTGTATTTTGTATAAATTATTTTTATTTAAGTGAAACAAAAATGTTGATATTCTATTTATTTAATAAGATGTTCATTTTATGGTTATTTTATATTATTTATGATAATCAAAAATCAACTAAACGGTGACTTAAAATATAATTTAAAATAATAATTATTATAGTATAATTAGTAAACCACAAATATTATAAATATTAAGAGCCATCCATAATAATTAAATAAAAATATTACAAGAACTTGATATATGGATAAATGAACTTTAATAACTTTTGATTAGCGTGTGTAAAAGAACTTTTAAATTAAACTAGTGATTAACTCGTGCGATACACATAGCGAATTAAAATGGATGGTATAAATTCATTCGATGTAAGTGTAATATTATTAATTTATTAATATAATATAATAACTTAAAATACTCAAGTCACGTTTATTGGTTAACATAAGCAAATTTAAAATAAAGGGCGCAAATTTACGCACCTTGTTTATTATTAGTTTACACCACTACAATGTTATCACAAAAAATGTCAATATTACCCTCAAAGCCTACACCCCTAAATACTTCATCTCCTTCAACTCTCCACCACCACTCCAGTAGCAGCCCATCACTGCTGCCACTGCCATGGCCGCTGTGCCATTGAAGAAAGAAAAAAGAAAAATAATACCTTGAAAAAAAATCATTCGAACCAATTTTTCTAACACAAAATACATGTTCAAAAAATTCATCAGAACACAAAATACATATAAGAAAAATTGTTCCGTACGCCTCTTTTAGCCTAAAAAAGGGTTGTTCGAATTTTATTTTTTTTAACAACTTTGTATCGTTCGATCAAAAAGTTTGAACACATGAGTTCTATTTGATAAACCAAATACGAAATCCCTATTTTGCATTTGTTTCTTACCCTTTACCGTCCTAATTCGTCACTTACCTTTCATCACCCATCACCCTTTTTTCTTCTTCCTGTTCCGCGGTGGGGCAATGGCATGGTGTGGTGGGCGGCGCTAACGACAGAGTTGGAGTGGTGGTGAAGGGTTGAAGAAAATAATGTATTTGGAGTGCTCAGTATTTGGGGGTAATTTTGACATTTTTTATTAATTGGGGTGAACTTATAAATAAATGGATGCGTATATCCGCTCCCTATAACAAATCAAAGGTAAATAACTCCAATTTTATATATTATGAAACAATATTCTGCAGAGTACGTTATATGTCTAATTATAGTTTAACTTGTTATCATCACATACCAATAGTTTCACGCTCTCCCATTTAGTTGGTCGCGAAACAATCATATTAGTCATTTTTATTACAGATCACTGAGTGCATCTCCTTGTTTTGTCTTTGTATTCAAAGAAAAAGTGAAAATCTTATAATTAATTTGGGCTTTTCTAATTATGGATACCCGTTGTACTTGTTTGTCAACCGGTACCTCAAAGTTAGATTGTGTCATAATTCAATCAGGTCAATCTGTTTATATATAACTGAATAATCTTATTGTACTTTAGTCACACTTTATTTATTTTACTTTTTATATTATAAATAATTTATATCAACATAATTATACATTTACCAAATCAACTTTTAACCAATAAAAATATAATACTTGTAATATAAATTTGAAAAAGTTATGAAATTAACTAAATAAATACAAAGACTTAATTTGAATTATAAATATATATTAATTAAATTGAAATAAAAAAAAGTCACAAAATCATATATTTTATAAACAATATTATGAATTCTAAATAATTACTTAATAACAAGAAAAAAATAAAGAAATGTTATAAAATGTAAAAAAATATAAATTATGGTAAATGTAGATAAGACATATATTCTAATTATAAATATTTATTAAAAAATTTAAAAAAAAAAATCAAGAAGATAGTAATAGTGTAAATAATATAAAATAAATTTTTATTTCACAATAATTTTATAGAAATAAGATTAAAAATAATTTAAATCACGAGTTATCGTTTACTAAATCCTGAAAGTAACGAAAATACAACTAAAAAGTCTATAAATAATAAAATAAATCAAAAATAATTATGAATTTAGTTAAATAAATACGACATATACGTTTTAATTCTAAATGATTTTTTAATAATTTCTAAAATTATAGAAAATAAAAAAATAGAAATATTATAATATAATATAATAATATAAATATGAAAGTATTTCGAAATCAGATAGAAATATATAAAATTATAATTAATTTCTAAATACTTATTTTAAGACATTGAAAGATTAAATTGAAAATAGTTATAAAGTAAATAAATATATAAAATTTAATTCTAAATATTTGTTTATCTATTGAAAGTTGATAATAAAATAATAAAAAGATTAAGAAGTTATAAAATATATAAAATAAATCTTAAATCATTTTAAAAATAGAAAGTAATATAATTAATTAAAGTTATATTATAAAAAATTATCTCCTAAATCTAAGAAATAAAAAATATATTAATATTGTAAAAATTATATAAAATACTACAAAAATGAAAAAATAAAAGTACCAAATAAATGGGGAAATTGTATTACAAACTTCATTGAGGGCCTTTGCAATCTATTGTATTATAGTTAATATTTTTTGGAATCAACCCGATAATTGACTCGGGATAGCTACAGAGTAATCGAGTTAACCACCAAGTCATCGAGTCAGTTGATGAACCTGATAATAAATCAGAGTATATATATATATATATATATATATATATATATATATATATATATATATATATATATATATATTATAAATCATTTATGTGTGGATGTCTAAAGATAAATGCTTAAAGTTGTAGTAATTAGTCACATATTATTATCAATATACAAATGTTCATAAATAATCATTTAGTTAAAACATTTACAATATAATGTATTGAATTCTTTATATTATGCGATTATATAATTATTTTTTGCTATGCCCACGTATAGTTTTGATTTCAAATCTTAATCAAATAATTGTATAAGGTGATTTACCTTTCACTTATGTTCATAATATAATTTTTTTACTTTTTTAGAAAAATGGAAAAAAAAAAATCATTGTCAAGTATGTGACACATTCTGGATCAAAGTTTGGGTCATTCGAATTTTATTAGAGTCATGTATAGACAATTGAAACATATGGCTCTATTAGGTTTATCCTCGTATTGCCGAGTTTGGTCAACAAAAAAGATTATAGAAGAAAAGGGTCTTGTTACCGTTTATAATTTTTTTTTTAATTTTCTTTACACCAATTTTCTGGTTGTACTTATGTTATCTATTTTTTTTTTTTAACAAACTTATTAAATAATCCTTTAAAACCAAATTATAAATTTTATATTTTTGTTATTCATTTTATTGTTTTCCAGTTTTATTTATATTATTTTATATTTCTTATGATTTTTTTATTTTTGTTTCCTTTTTATATTTAGATGTAATAATTTTCTATAATTTAATGATAATTATTTTGTAGCTATGAATTCATATTTAATTTATAATCTTAGAGACTTTTTGGTTTGTTTTTTTATTTTTTTTTGTATTTATTAAATAAATAGTTGTAATCTAATTATAAGTTCTTATATTTTCTTTATAATTTTCTTTATTTGATATCATTTGAAATATTATATTTATATATTATATATTTTTTAGATATATATTTCATTTTATTCATATTTCTTATATATATATATATATATAATATTTTTGTAATTGATTTTATTATTTTTCAATTTTATTTTATATTTTGTGTGTGTTTGTCTATATATATATAGTAATTTCCTACAATATGATTATGAATTATTATAGTTAATTTAACTTATTTTATGGATTTTCTCTTTAATTTTATTCTATTATTGAATTTTTGTTTTTTGTCAAATCTATTCAATAAATATTTATAATTCAATCACAAGTTCTTATATTTTTATCTATATGATTTTATTAATATTTTCAATTTTATTTTACAACATTTGAAATACTTAGATTTTACTTTTGCTTTTTCTGGTTTTACAAATCTATTAACTAATTATTTATATTTATATATTTTTTATATTTATTTTAAATAATTTTTTATATTTTATATTCTCCTAATATTTTTATATTATTTTTATTTTTCTCAGATTTTATTTATAATTATACATAATTATTCTATATATTTAATATTTTCTTTGTAGAAATCATAATCCAAATTTCTTTTTTACATAAATAATTATATAAATATTAAATATATATTACTACAAATAGTAAGTGAAATGGGCTGGAAAATCTTAAGACTTAGAAATGCTAGCCTTTTTATATATATATAAATAAAATATATATTTAAGAAATTTAATATGATATTTATTATAGTAAGATAATGTATTCTTAATTGCGGTTGGATGTTCAACTCGATATGATGGCTTGGATGTTGATTGAAATCTTCCATTTGATTTGATCTTATATGGTAAATTGATTTTAGGAAAACTGATTGATTCTCCTTTTGATTTGTTATATTATGGTAAATGAGATTTTAGGAAATATATAACTACTAGTGTAGACACTCGCGATTACGCGGGCATTGATAAGAAGATCATAAAAATATGATATTTATTTTAAAAATAAGTTCAAAAAGTATACATTAAATACAAAGTAAAAAAATAATGTTCACTTTAAATTTTGAAAACCTACTTTATACACGATATTATTAATATGCAGATATCGAAAAATAATTTATCAAGTTCAAAGGCTGAATTATTGTTTACTTTAAATTTTGAGAAAAACTCATTGTATACCACAATTACTATTTTATTTTATATTTTATAATGAAACAAATAATCTTGAACCGTTTACGTCTCTTCGTCCTCAATAAGTTCAAATGGGCTCAATTAGACAATCTTTTTTAAAAATTTGTTCATGTCTATACACCAAACCAACATGTTTATTGAATGAAAATGACTCTGTTTTTCAAACAAAGAGAAACAGATAATTTAGACAAAATATTATAAACATTTCATATATATATATATATATTAGTTTATATGTATATGGGTATATGGATACTATAATATTTATAAGATTATGTAGATTGTGTGAAATAATTTATAGTTATTATATTTTACAGTTAAGCAATATATATTCAAACCATCTAATTATTTTAAAATATAGAATATTATTAAAAAACGTTGAACATGGTTCATAAAACGATTACTATTCGTTGAAATGTAGTTTATAAATTATAAAATACTTAGTTGTACAAAACATTCACACGCTATTCTCCAACCTGCAGTAAAATAAAATAGTGAAAATCCCCATATACTATCAAAACATAAGTCTTATCTACCATATAATCCATTAACTCTTTTTATTCCCATATAAATCAAATACTTCCCATTTAATCAAAAATATAATATAAACTGTCCAAAATACCCTACAACAAGAATTAAAGTTGGCTTTCGGTATTTTCCCCTTATTTCTTCAAAACTTCTGATTAAAAATAATAAAAATCATAATACGAATCCAAAAATTATAAACCCTATATGCCTCTACGTCTCTACCCACCCGACTGAACCACCGACAGGCCCGACACACAGCAAACCACTGGTAAGGCGAAACGGGCAATGGCATCTGGTTCATGGCCACGAGCTCGCCGCCCCATCTCTTTTCTCACATTCACTGCTGCGTTTTTATCAGGAGACGAACCTCGTACTTGTTTCCCCGGCAATAACGCACGGCGACGGCACTGAAGTGCGGTCACGCCGTTAATAGTGTTCGGGCCTTGGCTCCAGGCCGCAAATTTTGGAAAACGGCACGAGGACTCTGGCGACGTGGCTCATTATAGCGAAGTAGTATGTAATTTCTCAAAAATTATGCGAAATAGTTTGTAATTTTTTAAGAATTATGCGAAGTAGTATTTAATTTTTCAAAAATTTATGCGAAATAGTGTGTAATTTCCCAAAAATTATGCGAAGTAGTTTGTAAATTTTCAAGTAAATTAGTATTGTAGTTTGTAGAGTAGTTTGGAGTTTACCATGCCATTTGTACTTTGGGCGGTAGCAATTTTGTGAAAGGGGTTGTGGAGATAGGGAATTCCAGCATCGTTGTCAATGTACACTAGGTTGTAGACGGACCCCGTCCCTGTTTCCCCGGCAATAACGCACGGCGACGGTACTAAAGTGCGGTCACGCCGTTAATAGCGTTCGGGCCTTGGCTCTAGGCCGCAAATTTTGGAAAATGGCGTGATGACTCCGGCGACGTGGCTCATTATGGCGAAGTAGTTAATATGTTCTCAAAATTTATGCGAAATAGTTTGTAGTTTTTCAAGAATTATGCGAAGTAGTATTTAATTTTTCAAAAATTTCTATGAAGTAGTGTGTAATTTCCCAAAAATTATGCGAAGTAGATTGGACAAGTCAAGAAGTTAGTTGTTTCTTGAAGAAAAGAAAATAATATTATCCAGTAAGGGAACAAAAGTTTCTAAAACCAGATATAACCCTCTTGGTTTGTTAAAAAAAACTATCTCACCTATCTCAAATTACAAATCCCCTTTGATGTCTGTTTCTATTTTACAAGTGGGCGGCTGTAGCACCTTTTACCTCAAGGGTAGGTTAAGTAACTATTATCCTTAAATCTTTGAAACAATTAGAAAAGACTTTTCATGCAGTGTATGCAGGAGAGTTTGTCTCTTGGACTTTCAAGACATCAACTCTTAAGTTTGTCTACTGAAATTATTATACTCTTCACCACCTCTACTTTTAATCTGTATTTTGATACATTAAGTCCTTTTTTTTTTTCTAAATGTTGGTTGATAAGAAATGTATTTTTCAGGTTCTACAGGATGGAGTTAATACCTGCCCGTTCATTGTTGATGAGAGTGTTCATATGTTTTCTTATTATAACTAATGTGCATGTGTATTTTGAAAAATAATTGTCTTTAAAACTGTTTAATGTGGAGTGCATATGTAATTAATGTGCATGCGGCTTATATATAATTTACAAAAGCTTGTATATTAGTGTGCATTTATATTGGTATAATTTCTGATGTTTTGAGTGGGGACAATTTCTAATCTTGATGTTGATTTTGAATTAATACTGATGATTTTTTGACTTCCTTGATCGTTTGGGAGTTGAGACGAATCATTTATTTGTTTGCTTTAAATAAAAATATGATTTTTTATTTCAATGTAACATTCTCTGTGTTACCTTATTGTAGTCTTGGTTTGAATAAATTTAGGTGAGTATAAAAATCCAGTAATGACATATTTGCAATGGACGGATTGCCGGAAACTGTGGCAACCAAGTGAATGATTTTGAGGTTATGTTTGAAACTGCATGGATAAAATAACTTGCTCTATGTGCAAAAAAACCTGTTTATTAGTGTGCAAAATTATGTATGATCAAACTTACCAAAAATACCATCATTGAAAATGCACTATTAGTCGTTGTCGACGACACAAAATATAAATTAAATTAGAGTAGCTGAAAAAAGTTCACAAAATACAAAAGATAGAATGGCGTCCTCCACATCTGACCGGGTTCATACTAAAATTAATGCTCAGTTTCTTACTCTTTCTTCTTCGTTGTCCTGATCGGGATCGATATCTGTCCAGGTTCCCTGATTCACATACAAATAGTGCAGTTTCAATTAGAGGAATAATGTACAAACATATTGAAAAGTCTATCGAATTCACTTAATAAAGATTATCTTGTGGCCATATGGTATCAACAAACAAAATAAATACCACTTTCTTTTCGTAGTACCTTTTTGCCAAACATTAAGTGCTACTCCTAAGGAACAACTGTTAAGTTCATTAGAAAAAAATTTCAATGAATCGGAGCCCTATAATTCCAAACTCCATTTATAGTTCCAAACAACGTTTACGTAATTTATGTAGTTTGGAATTTATAATGCAAAACTACATAAATGTAGTTTATAATTTATAATTCCAATCTACAGTTATGTAGTTTATGTAGTTTGGAATTTATAATGTAGCCCCTATAATTCCAAACATAGTTTCTGTAATTTAGAATCTCAAATTATAGGTGCTAATAATCCCAAACATAGTTTCTGTAATTTAGAATCTCAAATTATAGGTGCTNACTAATCTCGTAAAAAAAATAACTGAAAATAAAAAATATATATATATATATTAAAAATATTAATATTATAAATGGCACCTTAAATGTATTTATTGAGATTAAATATAATATTAATTTCACTTTATTGTTATATATATCTTCTCATTAATTATATTCTTTGTTTTATATAAAAATAATTTGTACCTAAATTAATATAGAATTATTTTGAAACAAACTTGAGTATTCAATTAAAATTATTAATTGAAATTAAAAAAATGTGATTATTGATCTCTCCATAAATAAAAAAGTCTAAACGAATGATAAATATTTTTAAAATTAGTAATTATAACTAAGAACAGAGTAATAAATACATCACCTACTAAAAAATATTTAAATCTAAAAAAATAAACATGATAAAACTTGAATATTAAACTAAATTAACAAAAAAAATTAAATGAATATATACTTTTTTGATCAAAACTCAAATATTACCATGTTTCAACTGTAGTTAATGAAATTTGAATAATGATCTTTTAAATAAAATAAAAAACCTAAACCAAATGTTAATAACATAGTATGAGTTGATTGGATATAATCATTTGTATTATAAATAATTCATACGGAAAGTTGACTTTATATAGTTAGTCTTTGTTGTGAACACAATTACGTTGGATAACATAATTAAGAAATTTGATTGATTATGATAATCAATCTGAATTTTTATTAGGATGACTTTAATTATTAAGATTTGAGAAATAACTCGGTTAATGTTAACACTCATAGTTGACTTTTGATTTTAAAATATTGATCTATAGAATTACTATATGAATTTTTTTTAAAATCAAAATAATCAATAGTAAATCTCATCAGAAAAGGTTTAATCATTTACATTATAAAAATATATTTCTTAATTGTAGTGAAAGTTGACTTTAATTGTCATTTGGAAAAATGACAATTCTCAAAATTACATCGATTTTTAACAAATTTAAGTTATTATTGTAAATTTATTATTGTTCCATAATTTGTGTGAATTACCAATCAACACATATAGAATAGTAAGTATAGATACAATGAACAAATCATATCCCGTAATTTAAGTTACTTATCATTCTATATAATTTACTTACCATTAAGTTGATAAATACAAAAATGGTATGATATTAAATTAATTACAAAACTGAATCAATATTCAATGTGTGAGAAAATCACATCATAGTCTAAAAATACATTAATGTTGAAATTAAATACAAACCAATAATTATTAAAAAAATTAATAACTGAAAACAATGTCTAATAATCTATTCGAAAATCCTTGCATGGCGTGGTAATTTTAGAAATTTATATTTATCTTCACAAAAATAGATGCTTTGATTTCGCAGTAATTATGCGTATATTTTAGCAAATATGTTATCCTTGACTTTTAGACATGATGATCAGTTAGTATGCGTGGTCATGTAATTGGTTATTACTAAAGATAAATGATCCATGCTAATTATTTAGATATTTATAGAAAATAAATGCTTTAAAACGACTTAAACAATATAATACCAAGATATTAATGAACTCTCAAAGCAAGGAAAATACTAAATTAGGGATTTTAATTGATAATCACTATCTTTGTTATAGATTCTGAATTTATTATACTCACAAAAAGTATGTTATATTATGAGATTATAAATTATATAAATAAATATTTGCCTTTCCATCATAGATATATTTAAATATATAAAGAAAATATAATATGTAATATAATGGAAAAGTGAATCTAGTTTCGAAATTATTTTATATTTGAATTTATCTTATGTGAAATAATGGAAAAGTGAATCTTTAAACATATTATTATAGTTAATACAATGATTAATCTTGTATAACTGATTAATTATAATAATATTAATAATAATTGATTAACTAACTGATTAATGTAATTACCCTTAATTTCCCTAAATTATAGTTATATAATTCCAATTAGTGATTATCATCTCACTAAATAGACTAATATTATTGGAACAAATATATAGAAATAAAATACCGTAAATACTGGTGTATATTTAAACTACCTTAAATACTTTATATTGACTGTATTTATTGATACCGTCAATAAATATATTTATTGATATCGTAATAAACTTATTAATATTTACTGATATTTGCACAATAATTCATGTATCTCAGGCACATTATAATATGCTGGCAGTACAATTTATCTCAAGTTGATTCCGCGTTAATCTTTCACATATTTACTTTAATTTTTGAAAATTATAAACGTTAAAATATGAGATTTTTTCTGATTTCGATTTTATTATAAACATAAGTCAACTACTAAGAAACATTTAGAAAATCATTATCGTATACGAAATTAAACAAAACAATTAGAACTGCTTCTCTTTTGGCAGAATTAGAATAACAGTTAAATATATAAAATAAAATATTCAATAACAAATCTTTACACCACAAATATTGTTTAGATTGATTTTAACATATATGTTAATATTGTAAATTCTTATAAAACAGAATATATATGTATTAATAACCGAAGAAAATAAGTATGAAAATTTGTTTTAATTAAATTAAGAAAAGACTTTTAAGTGAAATAATAACCACCCTAAAATCAAGATATATATGATATATTTACCGAGCATAAATATATTGAAATATCTCAATATTTGATAACATAGTTTGGAAACTAAAAATAAATAACTAATTATAATAATATTAATAATAATTAATTAACTAACTGATTAATGTAATTTTCCTTAATTTTTCTAAATTATAGTTATATAATTCCAATTACTGATTATCAACCTACTAAATAGACTAATATAATTGGAAATTTATTTTAATGAAATTAAGAAAATACTTTAATTGGAATAATAACCACCCTAAAATCAAGGAAGATATATATGGTATATTTACCGAGTATAAATATATTGAAATATCTCAATATTGGATAACGTAATTTGGAAAACTAAAAATACAATAATATTAATAATAATTGATTAACTAATTGATTAATGTAATTTCCCTTAATTTTCCTAAATTATAGTTATATAATTCCAATTATAGATTATCAACTTAATAAATAGACTAATATTATTGGAACAAATATATAGAATTAAAATACCGTAAATACTGCTGTATATTTAAACTACCTTAAATACCGTATGTTGACAGTATTTATTGATACCGTCAATAAACATATTTATGGAATAACACCATATATAAAAGAATATAAATTTTCTTAGTATCTAATTATGGATACGTAGATGAATTATTATTATTCTATTAATAATAATTGATTAATTATCTGATTTGCCTGAATCATAGTTATTGATATGCAATGAAAACCCAGATTCATTTTGTACATAAGTCTTGAAGATGCAACGAAATAAAGATTCTAATAACTATTACGAAAAAAAATAAAAATTCAAAAACAGAATTTAGTGATTAAATATTTTAAAAAAGATAATTAATAAAAATATGGATCTTTAGAAGAAGCACTAATACAATGAGTAATCACTAATTACTGATTAATTATTATTATTCTATTAATAATAATTGATTAACTAACTGATTTGCCTGAATCATAGTTGTTGATCTGCAATGAAAACCCAGATTCAATTCGGATGAATGCAACCAATATATAAACAAAGAAAATAAAATAAAAAGATATTCATTAACATAATTTTAGTTATTATTATTTTTCCGATCTGGAAAATAAAGAAATAAAAAAAATCAAACAACTAATCAATAAAATTAAAGAATAATTATCACTGAGCATCAGATCTGGATCTAATTATTCTCATCACATCAGATTTGCACTATTGTAAATCGAAAACGCAGATCTATTACCGAAATCTTTTAAAACAAATATAAAAACGCAAACTGATCAATATGAAAGCAAATCGAGAAAAAAGATTTTTGATCAATATGAAAAACGTAAACTGATCAACGTGTTTGAAATCGGAAATATACACTTTTGAAAATCAAAAATGCAGATCTATTACCTAAATCTAAAAATGTATGAAGAATTGCAAAAAGAAAACAAATAGAAAAATTCAAACTACTAACCTTTGTGTACAAAATAAAATACCAAAGACTCCATATTTCCCAGTTAATGAGTCCATATTTCCGAGTTATTCAAATTGCCAATGAAACAACAGATCCGAAGATATGCATATGTAAATCTTTTAAAACCAAAAAAAATGCAAACTGATAAATATGAAATCAAATCGGAAAAACGCAAACTGAACAAAATATTTGAGGTCAGATATTTGGAATAGATCTATCATTATAATTTTGTATTTTACCCGTGCAATTTAATCCTAAATAGAAATTACAGATCTTAAAAGAAAGCAATCTGGGATTTTATATATTTTTTTATTTTGATAACAAGGACTGCGGTGTAGATGTAATGACGATTAGAAAATAAAACAGTGTAGATGTAATGAATAATGAAATATGAAAAAAAAAGTTCTTATTTATACCCTGTAAAAATTTCAGATTGTTAATATTTTAATACAAACCATTAGAAGCTGCCAACTCAGCACCCGAACTTATAGAAAGATGACACATGTCATCCTAAGTAATGGCTGATTGACACATAAGTTAGAGTGTCAATAATATTAACAAATAGGGTGGATAACTATGGAGTAGAAAGAGAATCCCCCAAAAAATAAAGGTACTTAAAGGGTGAAAAACATGTCGCGTATTAATTGTATTGGGAGACTATAGCGAGAGGGATGATCATCTGGCTTTTAATATGTAAAATGTAATTTGTTTTTGCACAGTTCAAGATTCTTGCGTATTCTGGCGTCTGCTCCGTTTATATATTTACTTCACTGTTGTTATGGTGATTGTCATGAATCACTCTGATAAATTTATAATTATTTATTTTCAAAGCATGTAGCCGTTCTCACAAAAGGACGGTGCACTCGCAATGCTTCTTTATAGCACAATGACCAACAAAAGATGACTATGCAACCGTTGTTTCCACTTGTTGGTAATCGACAAAAAACCGTCTTGCTATATTAGTATTTCAAATAAACTCGGTTTAAATGTGTGTATATATATATATATATATATATATATAGATCAGGACTTCATTACATTAGTTCGTAAGTGGTCGCACGCCAAAAGATGCACTTGTACAATGATCAGCGCAATCTTATTTCGAAGAGGAAAAATGAATATGAATAAGAAATCAATTTTACAAAACCATTCATCTCAAAACAAACTATATCCCGAAGTGTCCTTGAAGTGGAACTAAGTTTTGAAGGCATGTGATTAAATTTCATAATACTCAAGTGATAACAAATATAAAAGTAGATGTAGTGATCCCTTGGAAATTGAGATACAATAGCTACTCAGATTTCATCAAGATTTCTATGAGGGAGCTGCCATATTCGATGTACGAATTTACATAACTTTGAAGAGATGCAATATCATCTGACTGTATTTCGTATTGGTCTTGATTAGGTCCTTGCCGTAGTATTTAGGGGTAAAATCCCTAGTACGATGTCGTGAGGCATACGTCGCCAGTTTTTCATATATTGTGCTATATTGAAGAGAAATTCTCTGGATGGGTGGTGTGATGACTTCATTCGAGTTAATCAGAATCCTGAATTGGATCGGTTCCCTATGGTAACAATATGAATACATAAATATGAATCGTGAACATTTTTATAAATGATATTTATTCTATCGACGTACCTACGAGGAGCTTCATTTGGTTCGGTGTATATCACTGTCGCCAGCCTTTCTCGTGCTTCTTTTGATTCATGCTGCAATTTTCTAACCGATTAACATCGTCAATCTGTTGGAGTGAAATCTTATCATAAATTATACCATAAAATTCAAAACCAATGCTAACCTCCGTCAGAACACGATTAAGTTCTTTGGGAAAAACCATTTGCAAACAAACATATAACCCGCAGTCGTGGCTGAAATAATACAGAGACAATAAATTAAGTTTTAGTGGCAAACTGGTTGTCAATATGAGTTCGCCACATTACCCATTCTATTGTTGTGGGATTGTGTTATCAGTACACCAATCAAATGATTTTGTAACATCTTCATGACTGAATGCGCCACCTTCCCATGCATGTGCTAGCTTCTCCATCCGACTCACCTTAATGATTGCGACGCAATAATTAAGGTCCAAAACAAAATAAAAAATTTGTCATTGTGAATCACTAGGAGAAAGAACAAACAATACCACGATCTTTTCTAGATCCATCCTATGTGTATTTTGGGAATGATCCCTTAGCGTGTCGGCGATCTTCACCTTCTTTGCAAAGAATTGAACGATGCACAAGAACCAATGATGACCATCACACAGTGGAATCGTGATACTCCTGCATTTGCTCTTCAAACTCTTAAAAATGCCTGGGACCGCGAAGATATATCTCTGAATAGTAGCGTCTTCACACTGTCCTAAACATAGGTTCTGCAATATAACACCCAATAAACATGTAATTTATGTTCGTAAGCTACTACTTTACCCCCCAAAAAAAAAATTACGTTGAAAGACGCTGAGAACACCCAATCCACATTTGCAAAACCCATATTTTGCTTATCGTGCCATACTTGAATCGCAACAAAATCTATAACCTACAAGCACCGCATATTTTAAAAAAAGAGTACAATATTTGCTTCTGCACATAAAGCGGAGTTATTGTTTATTTCATATTTACCCTTTTCTTGAACCACGATGGATATTTTATGGTTCTCATGTCGGCACTAGTCAAGTACCATTCTTTATATTTAATCAACGTATCCCTGGGACGCAAATAAAATATTAAAATAATCATGTTTTTACAGTTGATAATTGCTGTATAAATAATTGTTGAAAATAAATATTATAAAATAGAATACTTACGCTGCATTTAATTTCTCGTCGAACACATGTGCCACTACTCCTTCATCGTGAACCCAAAATTCGCGGATGGAATCAAAGATATCGACTCCTGCTTCCACAAGCGGATGTTATTAATCAATTTTGGTTTTAAACATTCGCAATTTCATAAAATATCTACGATCTTACAATAATACTATAGAATATAAAACCTCAAAATTTATGAACCAAATGAATTGTGCACCTCTCGCTGGATTGTGCGAACGATTTCCGTGTGTTGTAGGGGATGCAATGTCAACAATGTCTTCAAATAATTTCTTAGGTTGAAAACACTCCGTGATTGGTGTGGTCCGATGGGGTTGTTGGGGAGAAGGTGGAGGGCTATTGTCGATGTCTCCATTGTATATGTTTTTTCCCAAATACTCAGCTCTTGGTGTAGTCTTATATAAGTGGTCGCGAGATGGTAAAGGACACTCATCGTTGTCTTCATCAACGTTGTCATTTTTACCGCATTCGTAATTCGGTTTCTTCACCTCGACGTGGTTGGGATTAGGAGAATGAACATCAACGTTATCCACGTCTGATTTGTTTGAGATTATATCCCGTTGCTCCATCTTGTTCATCATCTATCGCATAATGCCGATAGCAGTTAAGACACTCTTATTTAACACCGTCAGTTGCTCCATTATACCGACGGCCAAGCCAGTCGGTATGTTAACGGTTGAACTGTTCATTTCAGTTGGATAGGGTTCTGAAGCTTGCTGTGATAAGCAAGATTGTGAGTTTGTGACATATATACATGATTGTGATTAATAATTTAGTGGCAGATGGGACGTACATGTTCATTTTCAATCTTGATTTCATGATTAGATAACAGGGCCCTCGTCACTTCCGTTTGTAACCATTGCTCACTTGTCCAAATTTGTGGACATAGTTCCTTGCCCATCACTGGTAATCCTACAGCCAAATGGTTGAGATAAACAACCTGCCATCGGAAAAAATAAGAAAAGGAAAAAAAATTGAATACAACCCGATGGAAAAGTCCTGGTTACCTCCAACAGAAGGATACATCCTGTAACGTACGTAGTATGTTTGTTTTTTGCATTCGTTATGCCGGTGATTAGTCTATCCAATATCATCTCCGACCAATTGTATGTTTGCACGGACGTCAAATCAACAATGTAATCTAACCATTCTAGTTCCAAAACTTCATTTGCTTAAGGAAATAAAACTGCCGAAATTATCGACATTAAATATAAGATCAGAAAGTCGGACCCTTGATGACTCGCGACTCTTTTCAACAATTGCGTGCTTCCAATTGCGTCACCTTTGTTGTCCATAAATAATTTCTTCCATATCTGTTGTCCTACGTCTACTCTCGTTGGTGTCTTCCTTCCTTCACATGATAAACCGAACACAGCCTGCACTGTTTCCACATTAAACTTCACAGACGTCCCATTCACTACAAGTGTCCTTGAATCAGTGTCGAAATTTGTCACTAGGGAACTGACTAGCTTACGGTCCAGTTGGGTTATCTTCATGCGAGGAAAGGACCCAAACCCTACGGAATTTATTTGAACACGTTGCTCGACTGACAATATCTTATGTAAGTCGTACAAAATCTTTAGTTTCGTACGATGTTGGAAAATATGCATGTCCTGTCTATCGCCACCCTTTTCCCTACCCGCTTTAGATGGGGGAGACATGCTATACATTGTTCGTGTGGCGGCTGATCCAAAATGTCGCTTCGCACTGCCCGTATCAGGCACTGGAGGTCGTTTTCTACTGCAAGGTTTTTTTTTTCCGAAATCATCCTTGTAGATATAAGGTAGACACTGGAGGACACGTAACTGATATGCAACCTCCTTCCCCTCAAAATCTGAAAAAAATAATTTGAATAGATTCTCAATTCAGAACGGTGGTTTCATAATATATTTTACACGGGGTTTGCAATTTGAGAAGAGGCGAATAGATACAAATACAATTTTTTCGTTTTTCTGAAAACATGCCAAAAACTCACCAAAACTGACAAATTCACATGATTCACACAACTATTATGACAAAGATTGGAGAATGTTTTTTTTGTGTGTATATTATTTGTGCGAATGTTTTTTTTTCTTTTTTTTTTTTGGTTTTTGAGGACCTTAATGATATATTTGAAGTAACTCTAAAACTTGTTTTGAATAACAGCGTTTACACTATGTATTAACATTCAATCAGCCGCTTTAAGCAACTATTGGAAATCGACTGGCACTTCGCTGCGCGTCCATTATGTTACATATAAGACATTTAATTTAGATATTATTGTTTGCAAGAATCTCAAATCCGTATTAAGATTAGAAGAAAATTTTTAGTTGTTACCTTTCAATAGAATAATATCCAAAAATTCAAAAAAAAAATTCAAAGATGTCAGCCAAACTATACAGCTTGCAGGTGGATTGCATTAAATACCATAAATAGAATAACAAATTTGAATATATACTACAGAAAGGGTGTAAACCAATCAATACATGTTTTAATATCAATAAATACATGTAATGTAATAAATTAAACCATTTATGTGTTTAGCCTATTAAGCAAAATTTGTAAACCATACAAAGTTTACTTGAAGATTTTTTAAAATGTTGTACATATTAAGTGAAATACAAATGATTGAATAATTATTTCAAATAAATCAACATAATAAAAAATAAAGGGATTTTAACTACATAAGGTTGGAGCTTATTCAATTGACAGGCTCCGACGTGTACCTTTATGTGGACACGAACCTATTAGGTTGAATAAGCTTTCACGAACTTATTATTGGTTCTTACGTAGCGACCTATAAGAGCTTAATGTGATGGATTCAGATACAAGCAATTTAAATCACCTGAACTAGTTCAAGATCAATGACTCTTCTGATGAACGTGTTGCATGAGAAGTAAGCTCATCATTATTTGCATTATTTATTTTAACTTTATAATATTTACTTGAAATCAAGAAATTTGTCTTTTTATATTATTATATTTTGTGAGTAGTTCTTTTCATTATCTTCGAATCTGGTATACAATTTATAGACTCATTTTTATTATTTTAAGTATATTATATATAATTTTTCTTATCTTATATAAAATGCATATGGATTTTCTAGAACTATATCTTATGTCTTTGGTGTTTTTACAACTATAATATAAGTAAGATTTTGAAAATGTCAAATTATACACAAAATATTAAATTAATAAAATACATTACAACAAAAAGGATGTTTAGTGACACTTTTTTTTTTATGTTTAGTGATGTTTATAAGCGTCACAAATCACTTTACCTACGCTTAGGAAAGTGTCACGAATTGCGTTGTTAAATTTGATGTCACGAATTTATTTATGACGCAAAATACATGCGCAGGTAAATTTCTGAACGTGACTCTGTTTTTCCTCGCGTCATGAATATTAATTTGGTGACACTATTTTTTTGTGTCCTTAAATCTGCAACAATTTTTCAAATTGTAGTCACAAGATTTGT
This sequence comes from Phtheirospermum japonicum, assembly GCA_014905375.1. Taxonomy (NCBI): domain Eukaryota; kingdom Viridiplantae; phylum Streptophyta; class Magnoliopsida; order Lamiales; family Orobanchaceae; genus Phtheirospermum; species Phtheirospermum japonicum. The sequence continues at coordinate 2,308,882 of BMAC01000003.1, read as the reverse complement.
GATGCTTTTAAAATTTTAGTCGCTAACTCGATTACGCATGTCATTAATTGGCAACACTATTCATTTTGTGTCTTAAATAAAATTATTATTTTTATTTTTTTTACCAGAAAAAGTCCATGACAATATTCATTAAATAAACAGAACAAAATCTCAGTTCGAATAATAGAGAATAAAAAAACACCCCATATTAGAAAACCCGCCAGCATAAATAATTTGTGAAGACACAAAAGTCAAACCACTTTCGATCACATCCGTTGATAACAACACGTAATTAAACTCTCGATATAAGAAGTGTAATAATACGATAACAGCATACACCAAAAGCAAAAATAAATCCATTTACTTCTCCATAAAGTGGGGATGGAGGACGTGGGTGTTTGTGTTTTAATGGGATGGTTTAAAGGGGTTTTAGTGGGCTGGGTTGTTGGTCCATTTTAACAAATAATAATATTTAGTTATTTAGTTTAAATAATATTTTTAAACAATATTATTTGTTAAATTTGTAATGCTTACACGAAGATGCAAGTACATGCAAACAATCTCGATAAAAAAAAAATTAGTGTACAGATCAACTGCCTGAAAAAACCTGATATTCAACCCATATTCGTTATTGGTGGTCTAATAAAAACACAATATCATTTACAGTCTTCTTCAGTTAAAGAAGAAAATCGAATGTTCATTTGCAGTCACTTTATGCAAAATATGCCAATATCATGAATAAAAGCAGACATAAAAAGTATTAGCACGGGATAATAATTCCAAGCGTAATTAATGCGATTAATCTAAATTTTGGGCATATTTTTTTCCTACAGCGCACTGGGTAAAAACGAACCCAACAAAAAACAAAACAAAAAAAAAAAGACTAAATTAAAAAACACATCTTTATTCCACTTATATTACACATCCTTCCCTTCCTTCTCTTCCAACTCCTTCAATCTCTAGCGCAGGGTGGCGTTCTCAGCCAGCAGTTGATCCCTCTCCTCTCTGTAGCGGTCCATCTCCGCATATATGTCCATGATGCTGAACAGTTGATCGACAAAGTCCTTTTTCAGACGAAAATTCTCAGCCTCCAGCTGTTCAACATGATCCGGAGAGTGATCGAAGTCACTGCCTTCAGAAGTAGACATTGCTGATGATATAATAATTTAGAGAGAAAATACACGAAGAAGGAAAGTGAGACTTGTTTAATGTGAGAGTAGATTTAAATAATAGTTTGAATGTGGATGAGAAACGTCATTGGTTCAGAAGCCCAAAAGACACGTATGTGTTGTGTCCACTCTCCTCAATTGATTGTCTTGGAGTCGAAAAGATGCAGCACAATATTTTTTGCGTGTTTAGATTAATTACTTCAAGATGGATATTGATTACTTGAAGTGGTTAATTTAATAGGAATTTAACTTTATTTCTCAATTTATTTACTGGCTGATTTATTACGCATGGCGTCCCTTACCATATTACTGAACGCATGCACATTAATGTATGCAGTTGAGCTTATTCCTCATTCCATTTTGATATTTCGTGTGTTCATGTCCCAGCAAAATATTTTCTACCACCAAATTACCCATGTTGCTTTGATATTAATGAATTTTTTGTAAAACATAATATAGAAAAATTCCAATGTTTGGAGTATATGGTAGTCTATGTAAAATAATCCTGTTCAATACAAATTTATTACATTCCAAGAAATAATTAGTGTTTTTTGTCCTGGTAGTTTCAATTTTTTAATATTAGAAAAGCTCTTAATATAATAGGACGGATAGACTAATTTTTCTGACCACATATGATGTTCAGAACAATCAGTGTAGCATTTTTTTTGTAAACGAGAATGAATACAATTGTCAATTTCAGCTAAGTATAAATGATAATGTGATAAATAAAAAATATTTATGGAGGCATTTTTTGGGTAAACTTGTCAAATTTGGGTGCACAGTAAATGCAACCCGTCCTTCAATATCCTGAATTCACGTCCAATATGGAGCCATGAATTGAAATGTCCTTTACCCTAAAAAAAAAACACATCAAATATTTTTGTCAGCTACTCAATCCGTCGTAATGATGGTACAGGGTCTAAATCTGTGAAAAAGTTTTAAATTTTTTAGCGGCCAGAGCTAATCAAGAAATTAGGCATTTATATGATATGATATTTCAAACCTACCTTAACATGGTGTTATATTATGTCCTTTTTAGTTTCAGTTTATATTTAATTGAATTTTGAACTTGATTCTATGGTGAATTTTAAAAGTAACTAGGTTGAGTTTACAGGATTGTAGTGCAAATATTTTATATATATATATATGTAAAATTAAATTGGTAAAAGAAATAATAATTAATAAAACTACAATCCTAATTAAAAAATAAAATTAAATAAAAAATATGTTAGACACGGTAATTTTAAAATGGTCCTCGAATATATGTGCCTTCTAAATATATATGTGCCTTTTAAATGCATGACGTTATTTATTTGGAGAAGTTATCCAGCTTTAACGTCCAAAATAGAGCACTGTGTTGATCTGATCTTTCAATTTAATTTCCCTTAGTCTCTCAACAATACCTTCACTGTTGTTTAATTTTTTCATTAACTTATCAGGTTATGTTGATTTCAATTTTGAAATAGATTAATATATTTTCGCGTATATCGCATTATAAACAATTGTTATTTTGTACTTAAAAAAAACTGTGGGAAAAATGCATAAAAATTAAAAATCACAATGATGAATTTCAAAATCCTCGATCGAAAGCATGCTAATGAATTGGCACATTTCTTTCGTCATATGTGGACTTAATGTGTGAACGTCTGATTTGTAATTATCAAATTAGTGGTGAACTTAAATTTAATTTACAGAATAATGATAATATTAGAAATCTGGTCTATTTTAGTGATATCCATAAATATAGATTTTTATATATTTATCCTAATTATATCTTATTATATCAAAAGGGTTTTTTAAATATTAAATGATTGTCATTTTTTCTTTTTCGAAAAAACTCCAAAAGAAAATAAAACCTTAAGAAAATTGACTGTGCATGCGATTGAACCCTGGACCCTAAAATTACACAGAATTAAGATCATAGAGTCCGAAATCTCTTTAGAAATACAATATAGAAATTAAAGGAAAATATGATACAGAAATTAAAGGAAAATACAATACAAGGACAGCATTACTTCCACCACTATTACATCGATTTTTTTCCCTTCTCTTCGAACTCTTTCAGCCTCTTCTACAGACGAGTGTTCTCAGCCTGCAGGTGATCACGCTCCTTCCTGTAGTTTTCGCTCTCCAGCAGAATGTCAATGATCTGGAACAGCTGATCGACGTAATCCTGTTTAAGACGAACAATTTCTGCCTCCAACTCCTCAACAATGTCTAGACTATGCTCGTCGTCGCTGTTCTCCATGCTCGACATTGTAGATGATAATAAGCTTGAATGGAGAAATTTAAACAATAAGAAATGTGAGTCTTGATTGTGTAAGAGCAACTTTAAATAATAGTACGATGGGCGGTTATGAAGAGTCACATTTGCGTGCAGGCCAAAAGGTTAGTATGGTTGTGTGAGACAACATTASTGATTGTATTGGAATTGGAAAGATTGCRGAATATTTTTTTGGTATTTGSTTTACTAGTACACGTTATGTATGCATTATTTGGAATGATTACTTTTTAGAATTAAGTGTGCATCCGTAATTATTTCTAGAACTGAGTTGATTTGGCATTTCCCATCAAAAGTCGGAACAAATATTACTTCCAACTACCCCACCTGACGTAATGACGGAAATGTTATAGATTAGTGATATGCTTTTATTTTTTGCGGTCAACGAGATAAGCACTACTCCTTTGGTCTAATTTCTTTTATATTTCCTTTGGTCATTCAGCATCACTTTAAGAGGTGTGTTTTATTTATTCCTTAATTTGTCAGGTTATGTTGATTTAGAAATCTGTATTAGATTTCAAATTAATGTATAAATTAAGCACAATGAATTATTTCAATACATGTATTGCTCTAATTTTATCGTCTTAGGCCCTGCTTGGTTGAGCTTATTGTAAAAAATATATTATTTATAAACTAATATATTACTTTATATTTGACAAAAATATTTTTATTAGTCATAATTAGAGTTTTATTTATTATTATAATTATTTTTGTATTTATTTTTCAAGTATTTATATTTTTTTAAATAATCTTGTGGGATGTCTTCATTAATTATTATAATTTTATCTCTTTTATTCATTATATTTTTCTTTCTTTTTTTACAATATATAATATTTTATATTTTTCAATCATGTCTATATTGGTAAATTAACCTTCAATCAGCTACTTTAATCAACTAATTTACCAAGCACTAATTGAAAATCAACTACCAGCTATCAGCTATCAGTTATCAGTTATCAGCTACCAACTATCAGTTATCAGCTATCAGCTGTTTAAATCAGCTCAACCAAGCAGGGCCTCGCGTAAAAATAATACCCGTTGGTAGGATGAGCGTTTGAAAATTTATAGTGCAGCTATAGAAATTTTTAAATAGAATTAAATTGGTAATGGAAACAATAATTAATAAATGAACAATCCTAATAACATATAGAAAAAAAATTAAAAATATGTAATTTTAAACATGTACATTTGTGTAATTTGGTACTTACGAGACAGAGTCATCAACTGCATTATACAAACGTTTTGATTATATCAACTATCCCACTTTAAATACCGGTCATCAACTATAACTAATGTGATCTCGAATTACTTGGAACTTATCAGCTAGCTTACAACACAATTAGTCGTAAGTTATTTATTAAATTGAATATGATTAAAAGGAGACCCATCATGTGTAAGACTTGTGAAATATGTAATATTGTTTTATGGTTCGAATCGTTTGCAAATCTTGATATAATTTTCCGTGTACGACACGAAGTTGCCCATGCACACATGTAGTGTGTTTATCAGTGCATTGTAATGACAATGACCCATCAATTAGGCACTCTAAGCAAATAATTCACCAAACACTAATTGGAAACAGCTACCAGCCATCAGATACAAATTCATAGGTTATCATCCACCATTCATCAACCATCATCTCTCAGAACATTTAGTGAGTTCAACCAAGAAGGGCCTAGATTGATTGTCAATTTACCAGTATGGACTTCGTGCAATAGAATATAAACTAATATAGATCATATATGGAAAAATGCAAAAAACAAAAAAATATACATTAAATTATTTAAAACAAATAATTATAGTCACAAATAAAACTTTAATTATTACTAATATACACATTCACGAGCGTATAATTTGTTCTTACAAAGCAATCAGGATGAGGTTAATGTGATGGATTCAGCTACAAGCACTTCAAATAACTTCCACCGGGTGAAGTTCAATGAGGTGGAATTAGCTGCATGACAAGCTTATTATTTCTTTTTTGGTCTTTTGTTACAAGGTTTTTAGTGAAATTAAAAAATTGGCAAGCGATTAATTAATTTAATATATAGTCAATTAAAAGTATATATAGAATAACAAATTTGGAATACGGATTTTAATTAATTTTGCCACTCTGAAAAATAAATAATCTTCACATGAAAACATTAGTTTATGAGTACATTTCTTTTGAATCCGATCAACATTCCGAAAATATCTCAATCTTAGTACTGGGATAGGGTGAAGCCAATAAATTTGATCAACCATTAACGAGTAAACCTAATGTGGGTAGATCAACCGCTCTAGCACAAAAACAATCCATCTATTTATCTACTGCAATTTACAACAAAAAAATTATAATCAAATGTTATTAGAACTTTGATTACTGACATGGCTTCTTCTATTTATTGTCATTAAAGTTAATTTGTTGTGTGGGGTTTGTATGTTTATTTTTGTGTGAACCGCACTTTGCATTAAATACAATTATAATGGCGAAGTTATTTTCCTCGTGTGATTTCCTCGTGGAATTTGAATTTCTGTATTTGTAAGGAAGGGTAAGAAGAAGGAAGATATTACCACGAAGGACAATACTCTAGTTTTTATGTCTTCTGATCCTCAGGATTCGAGTCCTTAAGATTCAATGCAACAGGTAGAATTAAAACGAAGAAGAAGGCAGACATCGTCGCGAAGGAGACACCTATTCCTGAAACTTCTGCTCCTCGGGAGTCAAGTCCTCAAAATTCAAGACAAAAATTAGAATTGCGAATGAAGAATAAAAACGATATTGACATGAAGGATAAAACTCCGATATTGAGTTCCTTTACGTGCCTTTTGCAGAGAAGAATACTGAATTGGTTCCCAAGGCTTCAACGAAAGTAACCAAAGTTCAAAAAACAAACAAGCAAGGCACTAAATTTAGGCATTTGGATTTTTTTAATGATATTTTGAATTCTCACCATTGGTTTTCATAAGGAATGATGATATGTACATGGTAGAAAGTGCAAATATATGTATTGTAATGTGCAAACTAAGCTGCACTTATGTGCAAAATCCATTGCACTGAATGGTTTCAGGGTTTTAGGGTGTATATGGTAACAGTGCAAGGAAATGTATAGTAATGTGAATCATGTATATTATTTATGTTACATGTCTATGATATATATATATGGGAAATTCTACGGTGCCTTTAAGGGCACCATGCCCACGCATTTACAACCATAGATCTCTTAATCTAAAAAACCTAAAATTGATCTAATGGTTGTAAATGCACCCCACTAAGTGGGGAATGGTTCCGTGAAGGCACCGTAGAAGTCCCCTATATATATATATATATATATATATATATATATATTAGGGCATAGAGTTTTATTTTAGACTGATATTTGGCTATAGTAGCAGAGGTTTCTATGATTTCTTTAGTGCCACGTGTCATTAACATCACGGGTTGTTTGTCACAGTCGGACAATTCTAGCATATGCATTGTTTTCTTTTTTGATATTTATTTGTATGCTCCTTTCTGGCCTTGGATATCTTTTTATGCTTATTTTTGTAGTACATTTTCTTATATGTCTTCTTAAATATTTTTTGGAGAAAGTAATTAAAATAAACTACGCATAGGTGCAACCACGAAGAAGAGGAAGACTGATGTTATTGAATTGTAAGAAAAGCAAAAAAAAAAAGTGTACTAAGGTGAAAGTTACAGAAAAAGGTATTTTATTATTGCTCTGCAGTCTAGATTATACTTTTTTGATCTGTTTATGATTAATGTATATTGATTTTTTGATAATAATTCTTATCTTGTCAACTTTGTTAATACTTTTTATAATTTATTTTGTAATTATATTTTTTAGCAGCAGATGATGATGATTTTGAGAGCCCTATACCGGCACGTGCTGATGGTGCTACCAGTCGCAGCAATGGTCCCAAGTTTGTCTTTCACAATAGGTCATTGCCTGGGATTTTTTTAAGAGCTTTGTCATCATTAAATAAATGTCAGAGAAAAGATGTTGTAGATATTGGATTTGGTCATCTTCTGGATTTATCAATAGCTTCAAATACCTGTAAAGATGGGGTATTAGTTAGTGAAGAATTTCAACCACCTTGATCGCATACTAAAGTTGTACAATGGGTCAAAGTTGCACATCAAAGAAGATGACGTGTTCGCTGTTTTTGGCTTTCCCCGTGGGAAAATTTCGATCATTAATAAGAAAAAAGGAAGCAGTCAGAACTTGGTCAAGCATGAAAGGGTTTTCTTGAGACAAGTCCATATGAGATAACCCCAAAAAACCTCGGCGTGAAGATGAAGGAATATATTGACGTTGGCAACTAGTTCAAGTGACACTTTGTTGTTTTGCTCGTTAATAGCTTGTTTGTAGCTCAGAGCAACAGGAAAGTTCACACCAATATATTGCATTTTCTTGATAATTTACCAAATATTAAGGATATGAATTGGTGTGAGTACATGATCGAGTGCTTGGTGAGGACAAAGATGTCTTAGGAGGGTAGCGGGAAAAAGTGGTACACAAGACCTCTCCTGTTTTTGACGGTCGGTGTTCTTAACAAAAGTGTTGTTTTTATATATATTTGTCTTGTATGCAATAAGAAACTCTAATTATGTTTTTTATATGTGGGTGTTTTATGTGGACAAAGTTGTGTTATCTATGTGCAATATGAAAAGAATCTTTCCAACTTACAAAGGATGGACTGACATGTTGTTGAAAGATAGAGAACATGCGGAGGAGAAAACTGGTGCATTTGGGAGGGGTTTTGTGGATGAAGAAATAGAATCTAGGGCGCTAAAAAAATTAGAAATGCTGGATGTTCCTGAAAAAGCAATGGTCAAGCATTATCAAACTTTTAGATATCCATAATGCAAAGTCACTTTAGCTGAAAAGTCACTTCACATAACATACTTGATGTCTTCATCTCAAACCAAAGCTTAAGCAATTTATTTCTTACAACAAAATTTGGGCTAACCATAGTTAATTGGATACCTCATTAAAGAGCTTAAACATTTTGATAAATTACACTAAAATAAAAAATAATAAAGATTTAGCTAGATAATACAAAATCTTGTTGCAGTCCAAATTAGAGCATGTTCTTTGTTTGACAATGAATTTCCTATTAAAACTAAAAGACAAGTCAAAGAGATGAATATAATGTGACTTGATACATTAATGGTCATAAGAGAAAAAGTGATTTTTATATTTTTCATACTAATAACCCTAATAGACACAAGAGAAAGAGGGTTTTACTCTAAATAATAATTTGCAGCAAATTTCAACACAACCAGGTGGCATTTTCATTCCAATTTTAAAACAAAAATCCTAACTTATAAGGTTAGAAAGAGTGATTCAAAAGATTCTATAAGTCAAATGAATTTTGAAGTAATTTAGGAACTCATAAATAAGAAAGATAAATAAAACTTATAAAATTCAAAATCTTAATCGGAGCTTATGTGATTTTTTTTATTGTATTTTTGAATAATTTGTCGTAGTTTATGACAACCTACGAGCACTCAAACATATCAACTATACATCCTACCAGATTCTTTACTTCCTTAACCAACAACAGTTTTTAGCGGCTCCACAAAAAGTTAACCTGCATCAAGCTTAAATATGACAATAATCACAATCATAAAACATTGAATGCTTTAAAAGTTTACTGTTAAATAAAATGATAACTAGAAAGTTGATCAACAATAATGGTGCAAAAATGACTAGAGAAGTTGAATATGAGACGGAAGACCATATATAATGTTAATCCAATTTAAACTAATTACAAACACAATATTAAAACAACCTGAGCCGATTTTAAAAGTGAATGCATAGATGCATACACAAACCTCAAACTTCAAATTAACAAAATTTAGTGGAAACTCAATGAGTAATAAATTCATTAAAAAAATAAATTTTGAGATAGAAAAAAAAATCCAACTATAAAATACCAAACAAAGAGAAATTATAGTAGTTAATTACAATAATGAATGTAAAATTAAAACACTTACAAGGCATCATTGAGTTTTGCATTAACATGAGTACCCACAAGACTGAGATTTGGGTTGGGTTGAATAAACACAAATGGTTCTGGGATTGAAGAACACGAAGTGAAAAAATAGCACGACGTCTAGTGATTTATTGGAGAAAGATAATCTTTTTTTTATGGCGAGTGTTTTTCTGGATTTGAAGAAGGGGAACTAATATGAGATATGAACCAGAGAAAAAGAATCAAGCAAACTAAGCAATGGTGGAGAAACAGTGGTGAGTTTGGCAGCTGTGATAGTTAAAGGAGGGCGGAGATTCAGAAAAGAAGCGGGGATTTAGACCGGAGGAGAGCGTAGATTCAAAGGAGAGGCGAAGATTGGACAAGAGATTTACAATGGTGGATCAATGTGGACGGGCTAGGACAAATGAACAACAATTTTTTTCTTTCCACTATAATTAAAAAACTTATTACATTCTAGAACATAAATTACTATAACACGTTATAGATATTTTTTTACCAGAACTTATTTACTATATACGTTCTAAAATAGTTACTATATCAGAATGTAATTACAATATATGTTCTGAAATAGTTACTATATCAGAATGTATTTATAATATACGATCTAAATAATTGATTATACCAGAACATATTTATAATATACGTTCTAGATAATTGAATATACCAGAATGTATTCACAATATACGTTTTAAATATGGCCAGTATCTGATTATTTAGAATGTTTATCATAATACATGTTCTATTATATGACTTTTTATTATAAAAATACCACCAGACAATATTCTAGAACATAACTGTCACAAAGATTCTAGATTATTTGTTCTAGAAAGCTTTTTTGTACTAGTGTTTGATGCCAAAAACTATGATCTAAAGAATAAAACGATGTTTGTTAAAGCCAGTCACATGGATCCACTAAGTCAGGATCATGCATCTACCTTTTAGATGGTCGCTGCTCTGAAAATTTACGAACGTGAACTGAGAATATGGGATTTACTCCCAAATGCCACTAATTTGGGATTCCAGGGCACATTCGACCTATATGCTACAGAATGTAACATGATCTATCAAATGGTATAACACAACATTGGAAACATAAAGGAATACCCTCAAAAACCTCAAAACCACGAGTAGATGTTAAGAACAAGGATCAGATATAGGTCTGGTGAAAAGGAGTGATGTCGAGCTACTAAACATTATGTGCATTGAAAGCCATCCATTTCAAAGCTTGGTATTTTGACAGTGGATGCTAGTGCCATATGATCGGGATGAAGTCTTTCCTATGTAAAATTATTGTGATGTAGGAAACTTAAGTCACTTTTGTAGATGGAGCAAGAGTAAAAGGTGATTGTTAAATGATTACAAAGATTTCGATGATGTACCTTTTGTTGAAAAATTAAGGGTGAACTTGATCGACATTAGTCAATTGTGTGATCAAAACAGAAGGTGAAGTTTGACAATCAAGCATCTAGAGTTTATGATGAATCTAACAAGATTGTTCTTACAGATAATAGGATAACAAATGATTTTTACGTGTTTGAACAAGATGTGTGTCATTTTTCCTCCATTGATGAAACTGAACAATGGCATCAAGAACTTGAACACATTAACTATGCTCACCTCTACAATCTCTCTCTTACTAGTGCAGTTAGAGGAATGCCATAATTAAAAAGGAGTCAAGGTGTATGTGGAACATGTCAATTAGGCACGAAGACAAGAGAAAAACATACATTGGTGCAATAAAAAAATATAAATATATTAAATATATGTGAATATATTTTGCAGTATTTAATTTAGGAATATTAATATTCTTAAATTCCTCAAATCAATATCATTTACATAAGGGTATATATATATACCAAAAACATACATAACTGACGCATGCTTATAGTCTTATATTAAAGAGTACATCCACATGTATTAAGCCTAAACTAAGGAATAGAATATTAATATTCATAAATTAAAGCTGCAAAATATATTTACATATATTTAACTCACCCCCGTAGTCGAAGCGGGAGGTTGACGAACACTAAGACTGTCCCAAAAATCTTCAAATAAAACACGCGGAAGATCCTTGGTAAAAATATCCGCAATCTGATATCGGAAAGGTACATGAAGAACACGAACTTGACCACGACCAACTCTTTCCCGTACAAAATAAATATCCATTTCAATATGCTTAGTAAGTTGATGTTGCACCGGATAAATCGATAAGTAGATAGCACTAACATTGTCATAATAAACAATTGTAGCCTTTTTAATCGGACAATGTAACTCTAAAAGCAAATTCTGTAACCAACATGATTCGGATACAACATTTGCCACACCCCTATACTCGGCCTCAGCACTTGACCGAGAAAGAGTAGGTTGTCTCTTAGAAGACCAAGAAACCAAATTATCACCCAAGAATACACAATAACTGGACGTAGAACGTCTCGTATCCGGGCAACCACCCCAATCATCACCAGTGTAAGAAACAAGTGATGAAATAGAAGATGAGTAGAGATAGACCATGGTCAAGTGTACCTGAATATACCGAATATCGCATTTGAGAGCTTGTATATGGTCAATTCTCGGATCATGCATATGTAAACACACTAGTCAGTTGGGAGAATGTAAGATATTGAAGAGCCCAAACAAGACTCCTATATAGAGTGGGATCCTCATACAGAGCACTAGAAGTAGCACTTACCTTCTTCTTCGTGTCAATAGGAGTAGGAGAAGACTTGCAAGAGGACATTCCGTCTGGCTCAATTATTTGCTCGGAATAATTACGTAACATACCGCCATTATATCGAGAAAGTGCAATGATAAGAAACTAATTCAAAGGACCAAGATCTTTCATAGCAAATTCTGAGCTAAGAAGACCCATGATAGACAAACAGAGAGCATTAGAAGAAGCGGTGAGAATTATATCATCAACATATAACAAAATATAAGCCATGTCAGATCCCTTGTGATAAATAAACAAAGAGTTGTCACATTTGCTATTTGAAAACCAAGTGAAGTGACATAATCTGCAAAACGCTTGTACCAAGCCCGGGGTGCCTGCTTAAGTCCATACAATGACTTAAGCAACAAACACGCATAATCTAGATGGTAAGATCCCGATACCCCAAAGGTTGATGCATATATACTGTTTCTTGTAGCTCACCATGAAGAAAAGCATTTTTCACATCCAACTGATGAATGAACCATGCCTTCAAAAGAGATAAAGAAAGAACTATGCGAATCGTAGTCGGCTTCACCATCGGGCGAAATGTCATAATCAGTGCCCACCTGTTGTGTCTTCCCATCACCTACAAGACAGACTTTATGCCTCTCATAAACACCATTAGATTCTTTTTATGAGTAAGAATACACATAGACCGTATAACATTAACATTAGGTGGACGGGGCACTAATTCCCACGTCTTATTTTTAATAAGAGCATCATATTCATTATTCATGGCCATTTTCCAATTTGGGTCACAAAGAGCCGCTACCGGATTACGAGGTAAGGGAGACCATGTAATCGTAGCTTGCATAACATATTTCATATTAGGCTTAAAAATATCATTTTGGATCCTAGTCACAACTTGAGGCTGTTGAATGTGAGTTGATGGGAAATGTGAATGTGGAGCTAGAGGTGTTTAAGTAGGAGTAGTAAAAGTGGCTGCTGGATGGGAGAAAATTAGGGGCTTGTAGGAGGTGAACTAGTGGGATATTGACCACTAGTTGTTATGCGGACAACATGGATAAGAACTGATGGGCTTGCTGGGCCGGGGCTGCCAGGACGAAAAGGTGGGCTAGCATGTGTTGGGCTACTAGGAGTGTTGGGCGAAATTGCCACGGTGGGTTGTGCTTGCCTTTGACAGATTCTATAAATGGTGAATAGTGTAAGATGAGACATCATCACCCAAAAAATCATAAGTATGAGGGGAAGGGGTATGCAATTTAGCAAACAGAAGTACATGTTCATAAAAAAAACATGACGACATATAATTACTTTTTTGATAAATCATAAAATTTTTAGCCACGATGATTCGGAGGGTATCCCAAAAATACACAAGGAGTCGGTCGGGGTTGCAAATTATTAATAGTGGTAGAAGGAATGAGAGAATAGCACAAGCAACCAAAAACCCGAATGTGAGAATAGGAAGGTACCATTTGATATAGAATTTGAAGTGGACACACATTACCCATAAGCTTGCTTGGAAGTACATTGAGAAGATAAGTAACCATTTGTAATGCATGATACCAAAAATACGGAGGAAGAGAGGCATGAGCTAAAAGAGTACGGGTGACATTATTGATTAGTTCGTATTTTTCTTTCGACTTTACCATTTTGTGGAGAGGTATGAGGGAAAGAGAGACAGAAGGGCATGCCATGAGTTCTACAATATTTCCAAAACGGACCATTATCAAACTCCCTCCCATTATAACATTGCATATTTTTAACATTACATTCAAATTGGGTGAGAATACGAGCCTTAAAAGCTAAGAGTTTATCAAAGACATCCAACTTCCTAGCTAATGGAAAAGTCCAAAGATAATTAGAATAACCATCCAATAAAACATAATATTTATGCCCCATGAACTCTAAATAGGAGAAGTCCAAAGATCACTATGAATAATGTCAAAAGGCATAGAAGTACACGAATTAGAAGAAACAAATGGTAACTTAACATGTTTTCCAAAAACACAAGCACGACAAATGCTAGAAGAAGAAATACGATTACAATCAATGCTTTTATTATGCCTGAGAGTATCTAAAACTGGAGCACCCCGATGACTCAGACGATCATGCCAGAGAGAAGAAGAGATGGCTGCAAAAGTGGAAGGTAGATCTTGATTATTTTTGGAAGTGGTAAGAGGATATAGGTCACCCCGACTATCACATCTCATTATTGGCCTCCCCATCCAAAAATCCTTCATAGAAGACCCATAAGGATCGAACTCAACTGTTACAGAATTATTGGTAGTAAATTTCCAAACAGAGATAAGATTTTTAATCATTTTGGTAGCATGGAGAACATTATTTAATGACAAGGGGGTGTTAGGGGAAGGCAATGAAGTGTGACCGTAACCATTAAATGGAATAGTATGACCATTTCCTACAATAATAGCACTAGAATGATTGCTCAAATTAAAATAAGACGAGAAACTACCATTGGAAGACATCATGTGAGACGTAGCTCCGGTATCCATGTACCATAACAGATCTGGTAGATTGATAGACATTGTGTGCATAGCCGCAACAATATCAGTTGGAGCATAGGATATGGGCTACCCATTTGTTGAAGACACAAAAGCTTATGGGCGTGGGCCAAGAATACTAGGATGTTGCTTATTGTTTGGTGGGCGTTGGGCCCAACCTTGGGTTGGATATGGGCAAGGAGGTGCAGCCCATGAGGCATCCAACCGCAATGAGAAAAAACCGGTAATTGTTGCTGTGACATCCACTGTTGTTGACCAGAAGCGAACCCCTGCTGCGTCTGACTGCATCCACCATCGGCCTTCCAGCCACCAAAACCTATCGAGCGACCAGACCCACGACCAGTGCCACCATTACCGCTAGACTTACGGTTATTTTTTCTGTTTGTCAGAATTTTCCCCACGGTGTGGTGGGTGGTTCGAACCCGAGGAGTTATCAAACTTTGTCTATGAAGCAGCCACCATTGCAGATTTCGACCATGTGGCAGCCTCTTTCGCCAAGCTGACCTCTTCAAGAGTCAACATAGACCGAGCTTGATAAAAAGGGGGAAATGGGTCACTCTGCTGGATCAAAGTACCGACACCCTGATACACCCTTGTGAGACCCGAAACTAACTAAATAACAAGGCAGTTATCCGATACCAGTGCTCCCACATTCTTCAACTGATCTTCCAGAGACTTGAGGCACTGACAATAAGCCGAGGCATTCGAAAAATATCTCGTAGCCTATCCAAAGCTATCACGGCCGTGGCGTTGGGTTCAATTATGGTGTGCAAGAGATAATTAGAGATGGTAACATAAATCCAAGATAGAACCATAACATCAAGAGTCGACCATAATTCATTTTCATCCTCGGTCGAAGGAACCTTCTCTTTGCCCTTGGAAGGAGGAATAATATGATGAAGTACCTTGTGAGAACGTGCGGTGATTTTGAAGAGCTCCGCCCATATGGAGGATTGGACATTCTCCATTTCAAGAGTGATGGAGATATGGTTCCGAATGTTCGAAACCGCAAGAGCTATTGGAAAGAGCTCTTGTTATCCGATATGGTGGAGAAGGAAAAAAATGAAGAAGAAGAAAAATAAGGCTAGGGCGCGTTGCGGAAGGTAAAAGAATCATTTTTCTGCCCTAATGCTGTGATACCATATTAGAAATGATTCCTCAAATCAATACCATTTACATAAGGGTATATATATAGCAAAAACATACATAACTTATGCATGCTTATATCCTTACATTAAAGAGTACATTAGCATGTATTAAGCCTAAACTAAGGAACAAAATATTAATATTCCATAATTATAAACTGCAAAATATATTTACATATATATAACAAAATCAAATCATATAATTATTACACATGGATCTCATGGAACACATTAAGTTAGAAAGCAATGGAGGAAAAAGGTACATCTTTACATGTATTGATGACTTCTCTAGGTTCACCTAGATTGAATTCTTGCAAGAAATATCGAATTCATTTGCTACCTTCAAGAAAAATTGCATGAAATCTGAAAATGAGAAAGCAAACCCTATTGTTCGAATCACAAATGACCATGGAAGAGAGTTTTAAAAGCCATCCTTTTATGAATTCTATGTTGGTAAGTAGCTCATGAGTTCTCTGCCCTAATCACTCGTAAACCAAATTAGAGTTGTTCAAAGAAAGAATCAAACGCTCCAAGCAATAGCAAAAGTGATGCTCATCTCTAAGAATCTGTCCCAATGATGGGATAGAGGTTCTAAGTATTTCCTATTATCTAATTAATTATGTTTTTCTTAGATCAGGTACGAATGTCACCCATATGAGATATGTAAGGGAAAGAAACCAAATATGTCATTTTCGCATTTCTTATTGTGCTTGCTACATCCTCTAATAATTGCGACCAACTTTCCAAGTATGATACAAAAAATGATATGGGGTTCTTTCTTGGATATTGAACCAACCCACGAGCTTATTAGATGTACAACCTATGTACTAAGATGGTAATAGAATCAAAGAATGTTATATTGATGATTCTATTATTAGTATAAATGCATGTATAGAGAGGCATGATGATGAAGATGATCTTAGCTTTCGAAAAAAACACCGGTGGTTTCACCAGAAAAACAACTAAAGAAGTACCAGTTGAAAGTGAGGAGAAATTGAGAAATCGAAGAGATATATCTACCAAGGTCATGAAATATCACCTGGAGGAACAAGTCATTGGGCAAACGGATGAAAACATGAACCTTTGCACTTACCCACAAAGGGATACAAGAAAATGAATGATGCATTGCTTATTGTGTGTCACACATCCACAATTGAACCCAAAGACATCAAAGAGGCACTAACCAATGAACTCTGGATCATGGCCATGCAGGAAAAGTTGGAACAATTTCACAAGAAATGATGTCTAGAATCTATTTCCAATAACTCAAGAGTGCATTGTAATTGGAACCAAGTGATTTTTCCAAAAATGAAAACAAAATGATCCTTATAATAAAGCTCGGTTGGTTGCACAACAATACAACCAAGTAAAGGGAGTAGACTTTAAAAAACATTTGCTCTGGTTATTCGATTAGAATTAATTAAGATTCTACTCTCCATTCCATGCTAAAAGAAATTTGTGCATACCAAGTGGATGTCAAAAAGCATGTTCTACAATGGCTTTATAAAAAAAGAGGTGTACATCAAACAACCAGAAGGTTTTGTTGACCCTTAGTTATCTGTCATTTTCATCACTAAAGAAGGCTTTTTATGGACTAAAAAGTCCCCTATATCTTAGTACAATCATCTCACGCGGGTTATATTATCCAAAGGAAATAAAATAGGAGTGGGCAAGAACTTATTTGTACAACAATTAGGAAAAGACGTCATCATTACACAAATCTATGTCGATGGTATAGTGTTTGGGTCTACATCCTTAACAAAGATCAAGGAATCTCTTAGATTTATGACTAATGAATTCAAAATGAGTATGGTTGGTAAGCTCACATACTTCCTTGGGTTAGAGGTAAAATAGTCAAGTACCAGTATGTTCATCTCTCAAATTAAATATGCAAAAAGAAAAAAATAATTAAGAAATTTGGTCTTGAGGGGCCGAAGAACTGTGGTACTTCCATGAGTAAAAGTTTCAAGCTTTCTCAAGATGACAATGGTTCATCTCTGGACCCAATTCTCTATTGCAACATGATAGGTAGTTTTCTATACTTAGCTATAAATAGAAATGATTTGTGCTTTAGTATTGGAATGTGTGCCATAGTTGATCCTAGGAGTCGCACCTCAAAGCCGTCAAAGAAATATTTTTTTTATTAGTAGAACAACAAATTTTGGGATGTGGTACACTAGTGAGACTAACTCCAATCTTGCGAGATTTTGCAATGCTGATTGGGATGGAGACATTGATGGTATAAAAAAATCACATCCCCAGGGCGATTTTATTTAGATAACATGGATAAGTAAGAAACATAATTGTGTGCCTTTGTCCATTGTTGAAGCTGTATACATTGCAGGATGTTAGTTGTTGTTCTCGTTGATGAAGCAAATGATGGTTGACTACTATATTAATGTTTAAAATGCATTACTATTTTGGGATAATATGATCTCCATAAATATTTCCATAAATCCTATCTAAAACTACAGAACCAAACATATTGACATAAAATCATTTCATTTTGGATCTGGTTGAGAAAGGATTTGTTATTATTGAACATGATCAAAATGAACACCAAATTGCTTCACCAAACATCTTGATGTTAAGTGATTTGTTTCCTTGAGAAAATCATTAGGAACCTACATCATGTAAATCCATCAACTCATATAAGCTCCATTAGGCATTTTTTTCCTCTTTTATTTCTCCCTCTTTCATTTGGTTGTTCGACTAGTTAAACTATGTGTATGGATATTCTTAGTGTTCCAATAATATACCACAAAAATCTATTTTGTTTTAAAAAAAGAGCTACAATTTCAAAATTTGTAGTGTAAAAGTTGTTGTTATGATAAGAGCTACCTACAAACAGAAAATGCGAAATATGTAAAAGTTACTGATATGCTTTGTTCAAACAATATATTTCGGGGTGGGATAGGATGCCAGTAATATTTTTTTCAAGAATCTCCTTTTTCACTCAAATATGAACCTTATTTTTTCATATGGTGTCCCACCACCCCCACCTAAATAATGGTTCTGCACCAAATGAAACTATTTTGGAAGATTTAGTTTTTGATCACACATTGCCTTTTCACAGGGTTGTTTTCTGACACTACTACAGTTTCACAACTAATAAACTATGTGTGAAGATATCTTAAATTTTTTAGTCACATCATTCTGTTATAGTGTAGCATTTCATTTTAGCTGATGTGACATAATGAAACTCGATATGAAAATTGGTACCACTAATCAAAGGGTAGTTTTCTAGCTCTATAATTGATATGCACATAATGAGAAATGATGTGGTTGTTCGAACTATCACATTGAAATTAAGTCAGAGGGTTGTTTTCCAATAGTGTTTGGTTGGTACATAGTGACCCTATGTGATTTGTTTGTAAATTAAGCTATAAGGTGTTTTGTTTTCATTGGTATTTACCGTGGTTATTGATTAAAGCAAAATTAGAGTTTAGCTATACTCGTAGACTAGTCCGGATTCTATGGCATATTTTGATCCAAGTGGAATAATAAAAAATCTCAAACACTTACACTTATAGATACCGTCATGCATTGTTTTTCTCATAGACATATTGCATATGAGATTCTCAAAGGGGCTTATTTTTTACGATGACTTATTTTTGGGAAGAAATATCAATATTTTTAGCATTTTTCCTTTCAAGTCTTGTCCAAAAATAACATATCCTTCCCGTTTACTTTTCATTGAATGAATGTTGATTTTTTTTAATTTTTTTTTGTGTGTGTTAGATTTTTTTATTTATTTATTTTTTTTTAGGGTGGGGTTTTTGGTTGATATTTAGGTGATGGATTTTCAATTTAAAATTTTGAAAAGGTCACACGCTACCCTAAGTTTAAAAGACTTCTACTCTGATTAAATCTTCATTCACGCCACTTTTTTAAGGTTCGTTCATTTGTGCCTTTACCATTCTTTCTTAAGTTCGGTCTTGTTTCTCTTCCGCTACATGAAAAAATAAAATGTGACCCAAAAATAAAAGTATTGTCTACAGACGCCTCTCAACCCAAAGACAAGAAAACTCCCAAATCCATGGCCATCAAGTCCACACCGCACCAACAATCAACATGGGTGTCACTCCCAGCACTCCAAAATCCCCAATCACAATCGTTGTCCACTCACTCTCAAATTCAATTAGAAAGGAAATTGCTCTTGATTTGGGTCGATTTATTGCTGCAATGCAAAGACTCTCAATCTACCACCATCTAGTTCTCTTGCTCTTTCAAATGCGGATTTTGGGTCTCAACCGAATTTGGCAGCCAAATCCCAGATCTCGAAATCACATCGCCAATGATTAAGAAAATGGCTGCTCCACCTTCGTGCCAAAGTTCTTATTGCTCTCAACCCAAAAAGAGAAAGAAAACCCACTTCTGCTATTTCTGGTCAGTTCAAGCCCTTTCAACACAATGATGAGGATAACGACGAGATGTAGGCTTTTGATATTTGTATTAATATCTCTCCTCAATTTTATTCTCATTTTGAGCTTTTAAAAATTGTATAAGATTGTAGCAAATGAGAATTTGCACTTTAATTAATATAATTAAGGAGGACATAGGAAGTCTTTCCTTACTTAAGTAATTGCATTGGATTTAATGATGCTTACTTTATTGTTCTACTTATATGTACTTTTGATCACGCATTCTAATCTCTCACCTTTGTATCCCGATATCATAATTCTCATATACCTAATCTTTACTCTCATTGAATTTTGCAAAGAGAAAATGGAGAGTCAAAAAGATAAATAATATTTGCAAAGAATCATTTAGTTTGACATTTTGCATGGGATAATCACGCCTGCCTTTGAGTTGGGCTTATAAAAGTAGGAAAAGACTAGAAAAACTCTACCACTAATCCCAATAGTTAGTTAGTTCTATATTAATTGTGGGAATGGAGAGCGTGATGTCGCTTCTTGTGGTGTGGATCGTGTGGTTCAGCTTCACATTCCATCCTCCGACGGCTATTTGTGCCAATGATTTTGTTGAGGAGCAAGGTCTGAATTTCTTTTTTATTTTTATTTTTATTTTTATTATTATTCTATGGGAGTTCATACATATTTGCTTATATATATCTGATTATTATTCCAAAAGAATAGAAAATGAGGATTTTTAGATTAAAAATTGAAGCTTTAGAAGCTCTCTCCCTCTCTCTCAGTATATACATTTTATTAGAATTGGATAAAATGAGCAACAACCATATAATTCTTGATTTGATTATTTCATATATGTTAACTAATCTACATATGTTATATTTATTATTCTAAATATGCATCAACTGAACATCTAAAAATGTGCAATAACTAATTTGAAATATACAGTGAAATTATTGGAAATTTTCTTAGTGATACAAAGCATGTATTGGTGTACATAAACACTAAATAGGTAGTTTTTGTTAAAAAGTACATTTAGTTTTTGAGATAATTTCAATTTGAATAAAAAATATAATTTTTTAAGGGAAAATGGCATATATATATTGGTCACTAGGTTACACATATTAATATGTTGCAATTAATATAATTTTATATAACATGTAATATTATATATGAATCATGTATAATACTAATTATAATAATGAAAATCAATTGAATACAGATATAGCAATGTAGATACTTGTAGAAAGAATACAAATAATGTTTTATATTACTGGAATTAAACCTTATATATAATGTAATATTATAAGTTTCTAGATTTCCACGTATGAAATTAGTTTTCCATATGATCTGAATCTCTCTCACACACACATATATTTGATCACGTGAGAATATATTTTGTTCTGAGAAATGTGCGAATGCCTTACAGTAAATAATTGGTGATAATTTTATCGTGTTTGCTTTATAATCATTAGAATTGATATGCGAGAATGCTTTATAGTAAATATTTGTTGATAATTTTATTGGGTTTGCCTTATAATCATTAGAATTGATAGGAGTGATTAATTATTTTTATTATTTATAAAGAAATTGTGTTATTAAGAAAATATTATTTAAAAAACGTAGATGTTTATTTTTTTTTTTTCATTTTTCACGAGACTTGTGATATGATTCGATAATTTTTATTTGTGCTATTTTTCATACACTATTATGCATGAATGTCAAAAGTATCATGGATAAATATATTAATAAGTATAAAATTTTACAAAAAATAATATTTTGTTGATGTATTGGATTAATTAATTTGACATTAACCAGGAAAACTAATTTGTGATATAAAATTTTATATATGAAATGATTATTGCCCTAAAATATATTTTTCTCTCCTTTAACATTGTCATAATGTGTTTTTGGCGTGCATGACTGATTTCAAGCAGTAATTTTGTTTGATAGGTCGAGCTTTGATTGCCTTTAAGAACAATATAACAAGGGATCCTTTGGGTTATTTAAACAATTGGTCACTGGGGACTAATTCCAACTATTGCGAATGGAACAATATCATTTGCGACAAAAACCAAAACGTAACAATGATGTAGGAATATTATTTCTCCTCATTTTCATGTTCAGTGTTACTTTCATAATTTAGTTTTCTAACAAAGTCTTAATCTAATTTGTTTTTATAAATTTTTGTTGTCAGTGGTATAGAAAACGCGCATTTATCTGGTCAATTGACTGCGGATCTTGGCAAGTTGAAGTATTTGAAGAATTTGTACGTTATGTTTATGCTTCTAATTTTCATATTAAAAGATATGTGATAGGTTTTCGTTAAATTTTATTTAAAGAATTTGATGGGCTCATTCAACTTAGTATAAAATATTTTTAGAAATTATAAATTGTTAATCATATTTTAAAAATAAGATATTAAAATAATAGTAGTGATATTATTCTAATTAACATGGTTAAAACTAAGGAAATTTAAAGGAAAAAAATGTGTTATTTTTAAATAAATTGTGTTTCCTATTTATTTTCTTTAAAAGATTTCTAAAATAGAAAAATTATCAAACACTGCTAGAGGACCCTATAAGCTCTCAACAATTATCTTATAAAGTGTTTTTAGAAAATTAAGCTTATCCCCATAGAAAGCGGTATAACTTTAATGGGAAACACCAACTTCTATGTTTGCTATTCTAATTAATGTCGAGTGAAGTGTGAGTTTCTCCGCCCCAATCTGAAATTATGTGAGAGTGAAGTGTTTTTATTATTGTTCTGAAAACCGGATCGGTCATTGAACTGGTAAAACTACAGGTTCAGTGGTTCATAGGTCCAACCGTGGTCGGATCGTTATATATATATATACCACTATTAAATATGTTATAAATAAATAGAATAAATTAGATTAATAAAATATATGATTATAAAATATTTTAAAATTTAATTTAAAGAATCCATATGTATAAATATGAATTTATCAACCACAATACAACATAGAAAAATGTTATTGAATTAAATATAATGAAGAAAAATCAAATAAAATAGTTCAATTCTAATATAATCACTCCAAGTCCAACTTCAAAATAAAATAAAATTAACCATCATAATTTGTATTTATTTGTACTCCAAATAAAAAAAATTAGACCCCGTCAATTTTTACTTAATATAAAAACTAGAAAGCAGAAAAAAAAAAAACCAAAAAAACCAAAAAAAATCAAAAAAACCGGTTGAACCTGTCACAGGTTCACCGGTCCAACCGGTTCATGACCGGTTTGACCGGTTCTTGACTCTGACGGTTTGCACATGAAAACCGGACCGGTGTGGTGACCGATTCCCAGTTGAACCGGTCGAACCGGCCGGTCCGGTCCGGTTTTCAGAACCATGCTTACAAGAAATCGAGTTAGTTTAGCCGGTCAAATTTTATTTTTTAGCATGCAATATCGATATTAAATTGTAGATTGTGAAAAAAATAATAAACTTCATATATTTTTTATGTAAAACTAAAACAACCGAACTAGATATAAATATTTTAATTGCTTAATAAAGAAAATAAAAGGAAAAAACGAAATTAAGAAAGTAAAATAATGACAAGTCCAATAAGACGAGGAGGGAGAAAGAAAAAGAGGAGGAAAAAAAAGGTGCCAAATCATATTTCACGGGCCAAATTACTTCATTTCACGGGTTTTAATATCCTTTTACAAAATATGATATGTGTAGGCACTATCAAGTAGACATTAACAAATCTATATATATATATATATATTCTCTATATATTAATGCAAAATCCTCCTATCCTATGTGTTTGTTTCCCATTTTTTGTTAGCTTTGGAAAAAAATTTGGTGCTGCAGTGTCATCCGAGCCTAATATTAATCTAATTTAGTATTTTTCCTTTGTATATATTTACCTACTTTAATATTTTCCTAATATTATATTTTGCCTAATTCAATAATTTTCTTTTATTACATCTTACCTACTATAATACTTTTTTTAACATATTTTGTCCAATTCAATATCTTACTTTTATTCTTCTAATATAAAAATATAAAAAAATTATCTTTAATTAGAAAAAACATATATAAGTTGAATTAATTTTTATTTACAATAAAAGTTGAAATAATTTTATTATAATTCTAAATATTTATATAAGAAAAAT
>BMAC01000003.1:2274048-2284587 GCA_014905375.1 Phtheirospermum japonicum | reverse complement strand
CACCACCCCCACCTAAATAATGGTTCTGCACCAAATGAAACTATTTTGGAAGATTTAGTTTTTGATCCACACATTGCCTTTTCACAGGGTTGTTTTCTGACACTACTACAGTTTCACAACTAATAAACTATGTGTGAAGATATCTTAAATTTTTTAGTCACATCATTCTGTTATAGTGTAGCATTTCATTTTAGCTGATGTGACATAATGAAACTCGATATGAAAATTGGTACCACTAATCAAAGGGTAGTTTTCTAGCTCTATAATTGATATGCACATAATGAGAAATGATGTGGTTGTTCGAACTATCACATTGAAATTAAGTCAGAGGGTTGTTTTCCAATAGTGTTTGGTTGGTACATAGTGACCCTATGTGATTTGTTTGTAAATTAAGCTATAAGGTGTTTTGTTTTCATTGGTATTTACCGTGGTTATTGATTAAAGCAAAATTAGAGTTTTAGCTATACTCGTAGACTAGTCCGGATTCTATGGCATATTTTGATCCAAGTGGAATAATAAAAAATCTCAAACACTTACACTTATAGATACCGTCATGCATTGTTTTTCTCATAGACATATTGCATATGAGATTCTCAAAGGGGCTTATTTTTTACGATGACTTATTTTTGGGAAGAAATATCAATATTTTTAGCATTTTTCCTTTCAAGTCTTGTCCAAAAATAACATATCCTTCCCGTTTACTTTTCATTGAATGAATGTTGATTTTTTTTAATTTTTTTTGTGTGTGTTAGATTTTTTATTTATTTATTTTTTTTTAGGTGGGGTTTTTGGTTGATATTTAGGTGATGGATTTTCAATTTAAAATTTTGAAAAAGGTCACACGCTACCCTAAGTTTAAAAGACTTCTACTCTGATTAAATCTTCATTCACGCCACTTTTTTAAGGTTCGTTCATTTGTTGCCTTTACCATTCTTTCTTAAGTTCGGTCTTGTTTTCTCTTCCGCTACATGAAAAAATAAAATGTGACCCAAAAATAAAAGTATTGTCTACAGACGCCTCTCAACCCAAAGACAAGAAAACTCCCAAATCCATGGCCATCAAGTCCACACCGCACCAACAATCAACATGGGTGTCACTCCCAGCACTCCAAAATCCCCAATCACAATCGTTGTCCACTCACTCTCAAATTCAATTAGAAAGGAAATTGCTCTTGATTTGGGTCGATTTATTGCTGCAATGCAAAGACTCTCAATCTACCCACCATCTAGTTCTCTTGCTCTTTCAAATGCGGATTTTGGGTCTCAACCGAATTTGGCAGCCAAATCCCAGATCTCGAAATCACATCGCCAATGATTAAGAAAATGGCTGCTCCACCTTCGTGCCAAAGTTCTTATTGCTCTCAACCCAAAAAGAGAAAGAAAACCCACTTCTGCTATTTCTGGTCAGTTCAAGCCCTTTCAACACAATGATGAGGATAACGACGAGATGTAGGCTTTTGATATTTGTATTAATATCTCTCCTCAATTTTATTCTCATTTTGAGCTTTTAAAAATTGTATAAGATTGTAGCAAATGAGAATTTGCACTTTAATTAATATAATTAAGGAGGACATAGGAAGTCTTTCCTTACTTAAGTAATTGCATTGGATTTAATGATGCTTACTTTATTGTTCTACTTATATGTACTTTTGATCACGCATTCTAATCTCTCACCTTTGTATCCCGATATCATAATTCTCATATACCTAATCTTTACTCTCATTGAATTTTGCAAAGAGAAAATGGAGAGTCAAAAAGATAAATAATATTTGCAAAGAATCATTTAGTTTGACATTTTGCATGGGATAATCACGCCTGCCTTTGAGTTGGGCTTATAAAAGTAGGAAAAGACTAGAAAAACTCTACCACTAATCCCAATAGTTAGTTAGTTCTATATTAATTGTGGGAATGGAGAGCGTGATGTCGCTTCTTGTGGTGTGGATCGTGTGGTTCAGCTTCACATTCCATCCTCCGACGGCTATTTGTGCCAATGATTTTGTTGAGGAGCAAGGTCTGAATTTCTTTTTTATTTTTATTTTTATTTTATTATTATTCTATGGGAGTTCATACATATTTGCTTATATATATCTGATTATTATTCCAAAAGAATAGAAAATGAGGATTTTTAGATTAAAAATTGAAGCTTTAGAAGCTCTCTCCCTCTCTCTCAGTATATACATTTTATTAGAATTGGATAAAATGAGCAACAACCATATAATTCTTGATTTGATTATTTCATATATGTTAACTAATCTACATATGTTATATTTATTATTCTAAATATGCATCAACTGAACATCTAAAAATGTGCAATAACTAATTTGAAATATACAGTGAAATTATTGGAAATTTTCTTAGTGATACAAAGCATGTATTGGTGTACATAAACACTAAATAGGTAGTTTTTGTTAAAAAGTACATTTAGTTTTGAGATAATTTCAATTTGAATAAAAAATATAATTTTTTAAGGGAAAATGGCATATATTATATTGGTCACTAGGTTACACATATTAATATGTTGCAATTAATATAATTTTATATAACATGTAATATTATATATGAATCATGTATAATACTAATTATAATAATGAAAATCAATTGAATACAGATATAGCAATGTAGATACTTGTAGAAAGAATACAAATAATGTTTTATATTACTGGAATTAAACCTTATATATAATGTAATATTATAAGTTTCTAGATTTCCACGTATGAAATTAGTTTTCCATATGATCTGAAATCTCTCTCACACACACATATATTTTGATCACGTGAGAATATATTTTGTTCTGAGAAATGTGCGAATGCCTTACAGTAAATAATTGGTGATAATTTATCGTGTTTGCTTTTATAATCATTAGAATTGATTATGCGAGAATGCTTTATAGTAAATATTTGTTTGATAATTTTATTGGGTTTGCCTTATAATCATTAGAATTGATAGGAAGTGATTAATTATTTTTATTATTTATAAAGAAATTGTGTTATTAAGAAAATATTATTTAAAAAACGTAGATGTTTATTTTTTTTTTTTTCATTTTTTCACGAGACTTGTGATATGATTCGATAATTTTTATTTTTGCTATTTTTTCATACACTATTATGCCATGAATGTCAAAAGTATCATGGATAAATATATTAATAAGTATAAAATTTTACAAAAAAATAATATTTTGTTGATGTATTGGATTAATTAATTTGACATTAACCAGGAAAACTAATTTGTGATATAAAATTTTATATATGAAATGATTATTGCCCTAAAATATATTTTTCTCTCCTTTAACATTGTCATAATGTGTTTTTGGGCGTGCATGGACTGATTCAAGCAGTTAATTTTGTTTTGATAGGTCGAGCTTTGATTTGCCTTTAAGAACAATATAAACAAGGGATCCTTTGGGTTATTTAAACAATTGGTCACTGGAGACTAATTCCAACTATTGCGAATGGAACAATATCATTTGCGACGAAAACCAAAAACGTAACAATGATGTAGGAATATTATTTCTCCTCATTTTCATGTTCAGTGTTACTTTCATAATTTAGTTTTTCTAACAAAGTCTCAATCTAATTTATTTTTTATCCATTTTTGTTGTCAGTGGTTATAGAAAACGCGCATTTATCTGGTCAATTGACTGGCGGATCTTGGCAAGTTAAGTATTTGAAGAATTTGTACGTTATGTTTATGCTTCTAATTTTCATATTAAAAGATATGTGATAAGTTTTGGCTAAATTTTATGTAAAGAATTTGATGGGCTCATTCAACTTAGTATAAAATATTTTTAGAAATTATAAATTGTTAATCATATTTTAAAAATAAGATATTAAAATAATAGTAGTGATATTATTCTAATCTAACATGGTTAAAACTAAGGAAATTTAAAGGAAAAAAATGTGTTATTTTTAAATAAATTGTGTTTCCTATTTATTTTCTTTAAAAGATTTCTAAAAATAGAAAAATTATCAAAACACTGCTAGAGGACCCTATAAGCTCTCAACAATTATCTTATAAAGTGTTTTTAGAAAAATTAAGCTTATCCCCATAGAAAGCGGTATAACTTTTAATGGGAAACACCCAACTTCTATGTTTGCTATTCTAATTAATGTCGAGTGAAGTGTGAGTTTCTCCGCCCCAATCTGAAATTATGTGAGAGTGAAGTGTTTTTATTATTGTTCTGAAAACCGGATCGGTCATTGAACTGGTAAAACTACAGGTTCAGTGGTTCATAGGTCCAACCGTGGTCGGATCGTTATATATATATATACCACTATTAAATATGTTATAAATAAATAGAATAAATTAGATTAATAAAATATATGATTATAAAATATTTTAAAATTTAATTTAAAGAATCCATATGTATAAATATGAATTTATCAACCACAATACAACATAGAAAAATGTTATTGAATTAAATATAATGAAGAAAAATCAAATAAAATAGTTCAATTCTAATATAATCACTCCAAGTCCAACTTCAAAATAAAATAAAATTAACCATCATAATTTGTATTTATTTGTACTCCAAATAAAAAAAATTAGACCCCGTCAATTTTTACTTAATATAAAAATTAGAAGCAAAAAAAAAAAAAAAAAAACACCAAAAAAATCAAAAAAAACCGGTTGAACCTGTCACAGGTTCACCGGTCCAACCGGTTCATGACCGGTTTGACCGGTTCTTGACTCTGGCGGTTTGCACATGAAAACCGGACCGGTGTGGTGACCGGTTCCCGGTCGAACCAGCCGGTCCGGTCCGGTTTTCAGAACCATGGTTTTTATAGTTTATTTTAAAAAGAACCGTACAAATAAGGTATAGCAGAAATCTCTTGATAGCTTGTTAATGTGCTCAGGAGACACTGCATATATTGATAAATATTATTGACACTATATGAGATGTCAGGCCTAGTAATAGTAATATACTGAAGGGCGCCAACAATACTTATGTAAAATAAGGGATCAATAGTTGATTTTTATTGTGATTTAGACAACACAGGAGAGATAATTATCGGTGTAGGGGTAGCTTTAACACCCAAATGCAACCAGATGAAGTGTTGTTATAGAAAAGAGAACTATCGGCCTTTGAAGCAGAAAAATCAAATTGAGTAAGAACAGCTCTCGGTTTTCCAAACCAGGCTATAGGAGCATGTTTAAGCCCATAAATTGCTTTAGACAGTCTGCACACTTGAAATTTATCACTATTATGTTCAAAGCCATGTGGTTGGGCCATGAAGATCTCCCTGTCCAGCTCTTTATTCAAAAATGCATTGTTAACATCCAATTGTCTTATGGACCAGTTACAATTGATAGCTATAGAGTGAACAATTCTGATAGTGGTAGGTTTAACAACAGGGCTTAATGTTTCAGAAAAATCAAAACTTGGCACTTGATTGTATCCTTTGACTACTAATTTGCATTATACCAAGCTACTATTCCATCAATATGAGTTTTTGTCTTTAATACCCACTTGAAACCAATCAAAGACTTTCCTGCAGGTAGCTCAGATGGAGACCGGATCTGATTCTTAATGAGAGCTGCATACTCTTCATACATAGCTGATTTCCATCGAGGATTAGTTAAGGCTTCAATATAGGAGGAGGGCTCTCTGAAATCACGGGGCTGTGCGCTGAGTACCTTGGTTTTGTAAATTCCTGTTTTGGCCCTTGTTATCATGTGGTGTTTCCCTCCAAAAAGATTAGTACCTGCACCATAAGGAAACGGAGAAGTATGTTTAGGACTCATAAGTGGTAATTCAACAGTGAGAGGAGTAGTAGAGGGACTGGATTGACTGGAGGGTAGTGGGACTGATTGATGTATAGAGCTGGACTTATGTTAAATATGAGATTGTGGTGGGGTCGTTGGTGATTATAGTGAGGTTGCTGGTGTTGTAGAAACTTGTGAAACTGTTATAAGAGGAAGTGGACCAAGTATAGATGGTTGATTGTTTGAACAAGAATAGGGTCTAGAATTCTTGGAAAAGGGAAATTTAAGTTCATAAAAGAGCACATTCCTGGTGATTATGACCTTTCCATTTGGTAAGAATCTAATCCCTTATGGTGTTCACTTTAACCGAGGAAGGTGAAAAGTTGAGAACTGAATTGAAGTTTGTATTTATTGAGTGGCCTAAGATGAGGTTACAGAAACACCCAA
Organism: Phtheirospermum japonicum; assembly: GCA_014905375.1. Classification (NCBI taxonomy): domain Eukaryota; kingdom Viridiplantae; phylum Streptophyta; class Magnoliopsida; order Lamiales; family Orobanchaceae; genus Phtheirospermum; species Phtheirospermum japonicum. The sequence goes on along the minus strand of BMAC01000003.1, from coordinate 2,278,438 downwards.
AGGGTTTAAGATAGTGTAGTTGGGATTTTGGTTTATTCAGAGATGTTGAGGGCTTTTGTATTGAATGTTTTGAGGGTAGTCTGTTAATGAGGTAGACAGCCGTGGTAAAGGTATCTCCCAGTATTTGATAGGTAAATGAGAGTAAGATAAAAGGGAGAGTCCTTTTTCAACAATGTGTCCGTTTTTTCTTTGTGCAAGACCATTTTGTTCAGGGGTGTAAGGACAAGAGATTCTATGATGTATTCCAGAAGAGTGAAACGGGGTTCTGAAAGATATAAATTCTCCCCCTCCATCACTTTGAACCCACATGATTTTAGATTGAAACTAAATAAGGATGAGATTTTGTAAGCGAGTAAAGACATTTATCACATTTTATTTGTTCTTTAGCAAGTAGATCCAAGTATATCTATTATAATGATCAATAAAGGAAACATAGTAAGAGAATCCCATTAGAAGATTTTATAAGAGTAAGAACTCATACATCTGTATGTATGAGATCAAAGGGCCTCGTATATTCAGTTTCTGAGGGAGATAAGGGTAGCTTATGAATTTTACCCTGAAGACAAGAACAATAAGTTGGAAATTTAGTTTTATTCTTAGGAATGGAGAGATTACAACTTTTGAGAACTTTATTTATTACATTATTGGCATGATGTCCTAGTATAAGATTGTATAACTGTAAGTCTTCTTTCTTATTCTTGTTCCCGAGCTCGATGATGAAGGTACTAGGGTCTTGACTTCTGAGAGAAGAAGAAGTATGATATGAGTTAGAGGTGGAGGTGTTGGAAAGATGTATGTCGAGTTTGTAAAGGCCATTCCTAAGAGATCCTTTGAGAAGAGTTTGATGTGCAACCTAATCCTTAACACATGAAGAGGTAGGATGAAATTCTAAGTACACATAATTATCTTGAGCAGATTTAGAGACACTAATGATATTCTTAGTTATGTGAGGAACATGAAGGAGTTTTTTGAGTATAAGATATTTGTTACTAGATTTGAACTGAGACTTAATAATATGAGAAATACACAAACCTGATGCATTTTCTACTTGAACCTTGTTGCCGCCATGGAATTCTGAAGCAATTTTAAGATTAGATAGGTCATTAGTGACATGATTTGAGGCTCCTGAATCTGCATACCAACTTGCATCACTAGTTGAGTCAGACATCGGTAATAGGGCGGAGGTATGAATGGATTAAGTGACTAGATATGCTGAGTAGGAGCTCTCAGGGTAGTTTGAGCCATTCTGAGTGTTACTGGGTGATACAGTGTAAGCAACATCAAATTTTTAATAATACTTGTCAGCAAAGCGGTTGGTGTAACCACAAATTTGACAAGGCGACCTGTTGCCAGTTCTAAAACCTCTTCCACTTCTTCCTCTGTAGCTACTGTTCCTTCCTCTGCCACCTCTTCCAAATTGAGGACCTCTTCCTCTATTAGCTCCGACAAAGGTCCAGTTTCCTCTTCTCTGGCCATATGATTGAGTAGTAATATTGATAATAGGACTTGACCCTTCTGTGTTGATGAGATTTGAGGAATTTCTAGCTTCAAGTCTGGTTTCAAATCTCAGTATCATAGGTAGGGTTTCTTTGAGAGTAAGGGAGTCACCACTAGTTGTAGCTGCTACAACCACTGGGTCAAAGTCTCCTCCTAAGCCAATGAGAAAATTTGTTCCTTGATCTTCTTCAGAAATTAGTTGGCCAGCAGAGGCTAGCATGTCGCACCGGGTTTTTACTTTGTTGACATAATCCCTAATGCTCATGGTCCCTTTCTTGATAGAGGAGAGATGCATCTTATACTACATTTTTATGGCTGTAGTTTTACTAGAGAAGTTAGTTTCAAGGGTTTTTCATATTTCTCTTGAGGATGCAATGCCAACCATCATGGTAAGTAGATTTTCATAGAGAGAAGAGAGAGTCCAGGATGCTAACAGTTGATCTTGCCTAACCCAGAATAGGAACTCATGGTTGACAAAACCTTCTACAATCTGAGGTGGAGGTCTGATTTCTCCAGTAAGGTAGCCTTCAAGTCCATATCTTTTGACAACTGTATAGACTTGAATTTTCCAAATAAAGTAATTTTAATCATTTAACTTGATTAAAACAGTATGATTTTGTAGCTAAATAGCTGAGTTTGGTATTTGTGAAGATATGGAATAATTGAGAATTACTGGATGAGAGCTCGACTGAACCTCATGTGAGGGAGTGGGGTTATCCCCCATGATAAAGAGAATAGAAGAGAATAATAAAGAGGGGGGGAGGTATTCAGAGTCAGACTAAAACCCACTCTAATACCATGAAAGAAAACAACGAGCACATTATGGCAAAGGGGGAGCTCATTCTGATATTAACTTTTCATATAAACATTCAATCATATCTACTTGATCACAATGGAAAAAATACAACTATATATAGAAATGCACCTAACTAATGTTGCCCTAAAATATGTGTATAGAAATGATACAGTACAATATGACAATGTCTACCTAATATATGTGGACAGTAATACTATAGTACAATCTGACAGTAATGCTAGATGTACTGGACTAGAGCTGACATCATCTGATGTAATGTAGGTCCCAAGTAACGCCTGTTTCTAGCTTCTTCAGCGTCCTTATGACGATCTCTCATACGACCTGTATGGTCGGCACTCATGCGACCTGAAGTTATCAGGTCACTCTCTAATATAAAGTAGCTACTCATCGTAACTCTAATAATCATCAAAAGTGATTACACAACTTTTGTACTATTTATCTTTTCCATCTCCTTCCTTTAAATAATATAAGAATGCTTGATTTCTTTCATATCATCAAAGTATCACTGTGATCTCTGTGTTATTTCCAGTTTTTCAAAATCATAAAATTATCATCATTTTGTATATTTTATTTTTGTTATGTCGAGTTCTATCACTACCAAAAGTTAATAATCTACTAGCACAATTAGTTCAAAGATCTTGCAGCTAATGATGTGAATTATTTCACTACAAAAAAGTCAGTCATCGCTGACGGGCGGATCCGTCAAAAAACCCATTAGAAATTAATTTACTAACGGTTTAGCGTCAGTAAATTGATTACTGATGGGATTATCTAACTCGTCAACATTTATTGACAGCCTGTTGACAGGTACACCCCATCAGCAAATTACTCGTACATCAATCGATACCCATCAGCATTTGCTGATGGGTAAGGCCTGTGAACATTTTATGATGGGTTACGCCCGTCGGCAATTTCAAATAATTTGACGGATGTTTGCTGTCAGCATTTCCTGATGGGTTGAGCCCGTCAGTAATTTCAAATTATATTGACGGGCCCTTCCCGTCAGCAATTTCAAATATATATATATATATATATATATATATATATGATTAGGTTCAAATGAGAATCCCATCATTATATGTGAACCTAGGGACCCATCTTGGCCCTCGATCTAATAATATGTGTGTTTCATTAAATTAATTATATGGTAGGAAAGGGTGTTTATGTAATTTTACAAAAGCTATGAATCAAATTAAATCCCAACTCAATTCTGCCAAATCAAACCCATCTCTACCCCGTATCTTCCCCAAACCCCCAGATCCTTAACCCTAACAATTTTATCCGCCACCTCCACCAGAATCAGAGTGTTTCCGAAGTAGTTATTCGGTAGAGATGGTTTCAGTTTGTTCCTAAAATCGGCGATGAAGTGGAGGCTGGTCTGCTGCTCGGCGGCGACGAAGGCCTCGAATCGGCTGAACCCACGGCCGTATGTGGGTGGCGGTGACCTTGAACCGGCTGAACCCACCGCCGTATGTGGGCGGCGAATGGTCAAGATAAGTCCCTAGGTTCACATATAATGACGGGTTCTCATTTGAACCCACCCATATATATATATGGGAACTTCTACGGTGCCTTCACGGTACCATTCCTCACTTCATGGGGCTCAATAGTAACTATTAGATCAATTTTAGTTTTTTTTTTATATTAAAAGATCTAAGGTTGTAAATGCAGGAGGGGGTGGAGGTATGGTGCCTTGAACGCACTGTAAACTTTTCCTATATATATAATATATATATATATATATATATATATATATATATATATATATATATATATATATATAATTTTATTTTATTTATTATATTAAACATGTACTTATGATCAAATACGAAAAATAATTTGCATGTCCAAAAAAAACATAAAATTAAAAATAAAAATTATATATATATATATATATATATATATATATATATTATATATATAATATATATATATATATATATATATATATATACACACACACACATACATATCCTATAATGCATAAAATTTAAATAAAATATCAAACATGTATATTCTCTGTTCCTAATACTACTACTCTACAAAATCATTTATAGAATCAGCTAGAGAACCACC
>BMAC01000003.1:2257255-2274023 GCA_014905375.1 Phtheirospermum japonicum | reverse complement strand
AGTTTTTTGAGTATAAGATATTTGTTACTAGATTTGAACTGAGACTTAATAATATGAGAAATACACAAACCTGATGCATTTTCTACTTGAACCTTGTTGCCGCCATGGAATTCTGAAGCAATTTTAAGATTAGATAGGTCATTAGTGACATGATTTGAGGCTCCTGAATCTGCATACCAACTTGCATCACTAGTTGAGTCAGACATCGGTAATAGGGCGGAGGTATGAATGGATTAAGTGACTAGATATGCTGAGTAGGAGCTCTCAGGGTAGTTTGAGCCATTCTGAGTGTTACTGGGTGATACAGTGTAAGCAACATCAAATTTTTAATAATACTTGTCAGCAAAGCGGTTGGTGTAACCACAAATTTGACAAGGCGACCTGTTGCCAGTTCTAAAACCTCTTCCACTTCTTCCTCTGTAGCTACTGTTCCTTCCTCTGCCACCTCTTCCAAATTGAGGACCTCTTCCTCTATTAGCTCCGACAAAGGTCCAGTTTTCCTCTTCTCTGGCCATATGATTGAGTAGTAATATTGATAATAGGACTTGACCCTTCTGTGTTGATGAGATTTGAGGAATTTCTAGCTTCAAGTCTGGTTTCAAATCTCAGTATCATAGGTAGGTTTCTTTGAGAGTAAGGGAGTCACCACTAGTTGTAGCTGCTACAACCACTGGGTCAAAGTCTCCTCCTAAGCCAATGAGAAAATTTGTTCCTTGATCTTCTTCAGAAATTAGTTGGCCAGCAGAGGCTAGCATGTCGCACCGGGTTTTTACTTTGTTGACATAATCCCTAATGCTCATGGTCCCTTTCTTGATAGAGGAGAGATGCATCTTATACTACATTTTTATGGCTGTAGTTTTACTAGAGAAGTTAGTTTCAAGGGTTTTTTCATATTTCTCTTGAGGATGCAATGCCAACCATCATGGTAAGTAGATTTTCATAGAGAGAAGAGAGAGTCCAGGATGCTAACAGTTGATCTTGCCTAACCCAGAATAGGAAACTCATGGTTGACAAAACCTTCTACAATCTGAGGTGGAGGTCTGATTTCTCCAGTAAGGTAGCCTTCAAGTCCATATCTTTTGACAACTGTATAGACTTGAATTTTCCAAATAAAGTAATTTTAATCATTTAACTTGATTAAAACAGTATGATTTTGTAGCTAAATAGCTGAGTTTGGTATTTGTGAAGATATGGAATAATTGAGAATTACTGGATGAGAGCTCGACTGAACCTCATGTGAGGGAGTGGGGTTATCCCCCATGATAAAGAGAATAGAAGAGAATAATAAAGAGGGGGGGAGGTATTCAGAGTCAGACTAAAACCCACTCTAATACCATGAAAGAAAACAACGAGCACATTATGGCAAAGGGGGAGCTCATTCTGATATTAACTTTTCATATAAACATTCAATCATATCTACTTGATCACAATGGAAAAAATACAACTATATATAGAAATGCACCTAACTAATGTTGCCCTAAAATATGTGTATAGAAATGATACAGTACAATATGACAATGTCTACCTAATATATGTGGACAGTAATACTATAGTACAATCTGACAGTAATGCTAGATGTACTGGACTAGAGCTGACATCATCTGATGTAATGTAGGTCCCAAGTAACGCCTGTTTCTAGCTTCTTCAGCGTCCTTATGACGATCTCTCATACGACCTGTATGGTCGGCACTCATGCCGACCTGAAGTTATCAGGTCACTCTCTAATATAAAGTAGCTACTCATCGTAACTCTAATAATCATCAAAAGTGATTACACAACTTTTGTACTATTTATCTTTTCCATCTCCTTCCTTTAAATAATATAAGAATGCTTGATTTCTTTCATATCATCAAAGTATCACTGTGATCTCTGTGTTATTTCCAGTTTTTCAAAATCATAAAATTATCATCATTTTGTATATTTTATTTTTGTTATGTCGAGTTCTATCACTACCAAAAGTTAATAATCTACTAGCACAATTAGTTCAAAGATCTTGCAGCTAATGATGTGAATTATTTCACTACAAAAAAGTCAGTCATCGCTGACGGGCGGATCCGTCAAAAAACCCATTAGAAATTAATTTACTAACGGTTTAGCGTCAGTAAATTGATTACTGATGGGATTATCTAACTCGTCAACATTTATTGACAGCCTGTTGACAGGTACACCCCATCAGCAAATTACTCGTACATCAATCGATACCCATCAGCATTTGCTGATGGGTAAGGCCTGTGAACATTTTATGATGGGTTACGCCCGTCGGCAATTTCAAATAATTTGACGGATGTTTGCTGTCAGCATTTCCTGATGGGTTGAGCCCGTCAGTAATTTCAAATTATATTGACGGGCCCTTCCCGTCAGCAATTTCAAATATATATATATATATATATATATATATATATGATTAGGTTCAAATGAGAATCCCATCAATTATATGTGAACCTAGGGACCCATCTTGGCCCTCGATCTAATAATATGTGTGTTTCATTAAATTAATTATATGGTAGGAAAGGGTGTTTATGTAATTTTACAAAAGCTATGAATCAAATTAAATCCAACTCAATTCTGCCAAATCAAACCCATCTCTACCCCGTATCTTCCCAAAACCCCCAGATCCTTAACCCTAACAATTTTATCCGCCACCTCCACCAGAATCAGAGTGTTTCCGAAGTAGTTATTCGGTAGAGATGGTTTCAGTTTGTTCCTAAAATCGGCGATGAAGTGGAGGCTGGTCTGCTGCTCGGCGGCGACGAAGGCCTCGAATCGGCTGAACCCACGGCCGTATGTGGGTGGCGGTGACCTTGAACCGGCTGAACCCACCGCCGTATGTGGGCGGCGAATAGCCTCGAATCGGCTGAACCCACGGCCGCCGGCTACGCCGCTGTCAAATGGTTTCAATTTTTTCCTAAAATTGGCGACGAAATGGAGGCTGGTCTGCTGCTCGGCGGTGATGTTGGCCTCGAATCAGCGAACCCACAGCCGTATGTGGGCGGCGACGGCCTCGAATCGGCTGATGTGAGTGATTATGCGCGTTGTTATATATTTTGCCATCGTATATGGCTGATATTTGAGATTTGAGGGCCTATTAGTGATAATTCTCCTCAATTTTGCTTCCTGGTGGTAAAAAGCCTGTGATTTTGCTGTTATCTTCAGTTAGTCATAGGGTTACAGGTCATACCTATTTCCTGTGTTATTTTGGTGATTCAGCGTGATTTGGGTTAGTTGGCTGGGATTTATTCGCATTCAATTTAGGTTGTCGCGGATCGAGCTCGGCGAACGGCAGAAGTAGGGTCGTTGGGTGGTGGCAATTTAGATTGTCGGGGTTGATTTGGATGGCTGCGATGGTGAAACTCGGCGACGATGCTGACCGATTTCTTTTTCATTCAAAGAAAGCAGTGTTTAGTGTAGATACATATCCTATAATGCATAAAATTTAAATAAAATATCAAACATGTATATTCTCTGTTCCTAATACTACTACTCTACAAAATCATTTATAGAATCAGCTAGAGAACCACCAAGAGGATCAGAGGGCAGCCGCTGACGTCGCACTCTCATCGCTGCAGTGACTTCCTGCATCACCTGTTGATTGAGAGTCGCCTCCAACTCGAGCCGCTCAGGCGCATGCTCCTCGCGCACCGCCTAGAGATGCTCTTGATGTGCCCGCTCGCTCACCTCGAGCTGACTCTCGACCTAACTCTTCAAAACATCTAACTGCATTTAGATCTCCATGACATGGCTATCTGGAGCAGAGGAGGTACTTCCTCTGAAAGTCTTCAAAGCCAGAAGACCTCCTAAGCATTTCGTGCCAAATTGACGACCCTTCTTCACTTTGACGGTCTTTAGATAGACCTCGTCCTCTTTAACATCCGTAGAATCCTGGGATGAAGAACATCTCTCTTCTAGACATATCTGATACTCCTACAATATTTTGATTGATGTATAATTTACCATTACAAGTATTAAAATAAAAAATATATAATTTATATTAATTACATCTAAAAAATACTTACAAAATTTGTTGTGATATAGGATTAGTGAAAGTGTCGTTGGGTCTCTGATGCATAGTAAAAAAACTCGAATGCAGTGGGTTCCCCACCCTGATCCTCACATTGTATAAAATATTTAAATTATATTTTAATTTATCACTAATTATGAACTAATTAAAAACCTACGAGCTAAATTTACAAACATATTTAAATTTAATTACGAGCTGAAGTGAATGACCAATCGCAGTTCGAGACCCTCCTTTGTGCTTGGTTATCCCAGTACCAAGTCCTTCGGGCTCGCTTATCCTATTCCTGCTCGTCTGCTCGGACTGCTTCTTATTCTCTGCCTTCTCAAACTCCACCACCCATCTCCTTCGCCCACGCACATGGGCACCCTCTCCTCCATTCTCCACTTTGCCTTCCACTCGTGGAGACGGCTGCGCCACTAGTGAGCCATCGAACTGTAAAAGTTATGATATACGACCTCCTCAGAATATACGCTCGGGTCCCAATAACAACGCCTCTACAAAATAAAACAAAATAATTTGATTAATAAAATCATTATATATAATAACTTTTGAAAACAAAAATTAGTTAATTACCAAAAGATTCAGGCCACTACAACTAATGATGAGATTGGGAATATGCCTGTACTTCCACCATCGGAGTGTACATGAGCCTCGTGAATCACCCAAAGAACTATCGGTAACTCCGGTGAGTGACTGTGTAGCTTAGTAAAATATGGAGTTTATTAGAGCAATATACTAAAATAAAGAATTTATTAGAAATAAAAATTAAATTAAATTTACTTACCTAGGGAGGACGACATAGACCTCGATCATACCAGGACGTGGTGGCATGAGGCCTCTCTATGTAGGCTGAACGATCAGCGGAGTCCCTGCTGATAAGTCCATCATATCATCGTCTTCATCCTCTAAGTGACGATGAGACGAGGATGATGAACCAAGAGAAGCATGGGCCAAAGATGGTCCTAGAGAAGAATGTCCACGACCTCTACCTCTCATCTAAAGAATATTAAAATTAAGCACAGCTGAACCGGTATAAATGAATTAATATAATTTTAAACTATATATGTATGCATTAGTTTTATAATTAACCTGAACCACAACTTTCAATATCTAGGTTATCATCAAGCTCATTTTCGTCGGTATCTTCATCATCGATTAGAAATTCATCTTTTGTATCCTCCTCTGCCTCATCGACAAGTTCATCCGACTCATTAATAATAAAGTTAACGTGTAATTGGGAATCTCCATCCTCCAATTATATTGAATTGTCCATTTCTATCTGCTCCTCTTTAAAGGATTGATTTGGCATCATAGGCTCGATAAAATCTATTGTCGATATCACTTTAATTTTGCATATTGCCAACTAATCCAGCTTATCTCGTTTCAAACTTGGATACAGGCAGTAGTAAACTTGAACAGCTGGGCAGCAAGTACAAATGGCTCATAATAATTGAATTTACGCTTATAATTGACATCGACAAGATTATACTGAGGATGAACCTTTGTGTCCGAGAGAATTGGATCAAGCCACTCACAATTGAACACGAGTGTGCTCTTATATGGCAACCTAGTATAGTCGAGTCTAACAACTTCTATGGGACGACCATAGTAATCATACTCATCATCCCCATTGTTTGTTCCTTCTATATAGATGTCAATGCTCGAATTTGATCTATTTGATCTGTATGCAACTGTGTGAAATCTATATCTATTTATCTTGCAACCATGACATGTAGTCACACACGTCATGGACCTAGTGCTAGACTCTTAATGTACTTGTCGCTGACATTATTCAAGGGATCTTATGCCTATAACAATGGAAAGTAATAAACATATAAATTTTTAAGATAGATTTAAATTGCATAGATAGAAAGGTAGACAGACATACATACATTCACACACACACACACACACACACACACACACACACACACATATATATATAGGGGTGGGTTCAAATGGAACCATGTCATTATATGCGAACCTGCGAACTAGTGCTTTTATTGTATACGAGTAGTGTTTTATTATACAATCACAGTGCTTTATTAATATTTTCAGTTATACACATCAGAAGTGCTTTTATTATACAATCCTAATGCTTTTAATTAAATAAGAAAATACAAAAAAAAAATCTTATCCATCCATTTAATTAGATCTAAGGCCCATAATTGACCCTAGGTTCACATATAGGAATATGGTTCTCATTTGAACCTAATCATATATATATATATATATATATATATATATATATATACATACATATTTCAAAATTGTATATAATTATTTTAGAAGAACTCACATATCTCTCAAACTAATTGGAAAACTCACTTTTCAAATTCTTGATCAGTCCACCATCTGTAATGTTTGGTTGAGACTATTTTACAGCCTCCGTGAAGACACTGTTTAGTAGATCTCAGTTGCGATTCGAGGTTATGGATTGATGACATTTTAACTGGAAACAAAGACTCTGTTTTAATTGGTGAATTGGGGGTGATTGGGGAAAACTTTGGGGTAATTGTGATTGGGATAGATTTTTGAATAATATATGTATACAGAAGAAAAATGTATCAAAAACGTGAAATGCATCACAAGAGACACTGCTCTATACTTGAACTTGTGATGAAGAGTCGAGCATGGATTAATATCTAATGGGTGGTCGAGGCAAGAGAAACCTACAAAAAAGGACAAGTGGGGAAAGGCAAAACACAAAAGACTCAATCATAAAAAGAAACCATCAAAATGTACAAAAGAATAATATTTTTGTAATTTTTGAAATGTTTTTTTAAAAAATAAAAATGAACATAAGGGATTAAAAGACTAAAACAAAAATAAAAAACATAAAAATGTATAATGGAAAAAAAGATTTTAACTTTATTTATTTTTTATTATTAAATAAAATTGAAAACTTCTCAAAGTTTTTTGTATTTTCTTTATATGAAAACAAGATAAAAAGGAGGAAGACAATGTTTGGCAAAGATTTGAAATATAAAAAAAAAAATTAGGGGTGGGGGGGTGGGGGTGGGGTGGGGTGCTGGTCGCCCGGGTGCCAAAGTCTTCTTCAAAGAAGAAATTCCCCCCATCTACTTGATTTTCCCGCCCGTATGGTATCTCCCTCCAAAGCTATATAGAAAGGGGAGATGGGAAGCGCCGAAGTGGTAAATGAGCCAGGACAGGCGAACCATGGAGGGCACGTCGATCAGGCATCGATTGACGTTTCATCAACGTGAAGGGCATAGAATTTTGTGTCGATTTGAGCATCGATTGATGAGCTGTTGATGGGGACAACATAGATTTTTGCATCGACTGATGCATCATCGATGGGCCACTGATGCGGGTGAAAATACTTCATCGATCATGCATCAACGCAGCTGTTGATCAGTGGGAAGTCTGCAGGTCCTCGTTTTCACTCCTTTGATCGTCATTCCTCGAGCAAGACCTTAGATCCTTCAAAAAATACTTATGGGTATGCATAAACGAACCTCAAACTTTGGCCGATCCTTCCAAGATATCAGAAATAAGAGGAAGAAAAAAGGCAAAAAACTTGGGTTGCCTCCCAAGAAGTGTTTGTTTAACTTCTAAAGCTCGATGACTCGTACAAGTGATGTCATTCAGAATCCAATAAGAGGTGATGATCGTGTCACACCTTAGTGTTCTTTGAGAGAAAGAATGGGCGATGATAATTACCAAGGTGGGCATAACAAGAAAGTTCAAGGATGAGAGAAATGAAAACTTCAACTCACTTCAGAAGTCGGAATGCAATTAGTCGATCACAAAGAAAAGGTCGAAAGTCAGTCAGAGCGTAGAGCAATGTCGATCACCAGAATAACTAAAAAATCCGCCGAACAAGTGGAACGACCATCGATCAATCCAAGCACCTTCGTTTCCTCTATAACCACCTCAAAGTTAAGTTTTAACAATGCATCAGACGGTGCAAAATGAGGCTCAATAAACTCAACCACCTCTAAAATGAAAACCACAACTCCACCATCCTCAAAAATAGCAAATAAGCTCGAATCTCCAACTTCCTTCGGGTCCTCTAACGGCAAAACCCCCACACTCTTGTGTAAAAATTCATCAAAAAGATGCACTCAACCAAATCCTCAATATCAACCTCTTTATACACCGTTTCCAAACAAGCGTTCAAGGTTGAATTACTAACATCCAAGGTGGACTCCATCTCATCTAAAACCGGCACATCGTCAAATGTAAGTTGTTTCACCTCATCAGAGATTTCAACATTATTTCAATTCATCGTCCCCACAATAATGACATCATTCCATTCAAAGAGCTCTTCCTAATCATTAGAAGTCAGTACATCTCGAATATATCATTCATGTCACAAAGAGTCTCTTCAAGAGTCGTCAAGACCTTAAGAGGTGAATATGGATGTGCACATCCGACCGAGTAGGGATCGTTGTTGAGTGGGACATCGGGGTGGTATTAGTTGTTTGGTTGTTATCGGGAGGAGGAGGTAGGGTATAATCTTCATAACTCCGGTAGTAGAGAATCGAGTCGAGTGGAGCATAAGAGTTGTATCTCAGATAGAAAGAATTAGAGCCGGGTGGAGCATACAAGTCATATCTTGTGTAACAAAAGGGGACGCAGGAGGAGCGTATGAGTCATTATAATTAGGATTATGGAAATCGGAAGTTGGGGCATAAGAATCAAAACAAGGATTATAATGATCGGGTGGAACATAAGGATCATTGTGGCTTGGATTATAAGAGTTTATAGACGGGACCCACTGACCGCTCCATTAATAATTCGGAGGTTTGGGGAATAGAATGTCCACATGAACAGATCGTGGACCCCATCCCATGTTTTTAAGAAATTGGGTTCTAAGTTTGTCAGCCATGTTCTTGCTCAATCCTTTAACATGTAAATGAAGATTCGCGTCATCGCTTGATTCTTCTTGAGGCCTTGAAGAGTGAAAGTTCGGGTGATAGCATGGTACTGGATGAACTTAAGCGGATTTTTGCTCAAGACACCATGGAAAATCGGGAGTTATTCGAAGTAGAAATCATCAAGATCATACTCTCACATCGTGGGGCTCAATGAATTAGCTGGTCGAGGGGTACAAGAAGCGTAAGGGCTGCCATACGGTTGAGACAGCGCGATAGTGAGACTTTTTTTTTTTGGTTCATTGAATCTCGGGTCTTAGGGGATGCGATTGAGGTCGTTGAAGTACCTTTTATACACAACACTCAACAAACGAGATTAAACGCACCGGTGGGAGATAATAAAAACAAACAAAATTAAAAATCACACAAACACGATACGCAAGCGAAACAAACAAGAACACAAACAAAGATTACGAAGAGTAAACACAAAAATCATGAACTTTAGTCGTCCCCAACAACAATGCAGAATTTTTTTTATTGAACTTTTTACACTTATTTTTTTTAGAAAAGTTTGTTCGCGAGAGTACGGAGCAATTATAAATGGAAACCTTGACTCGAGTTGAATTTCTCGAGGAAGTATAATCGAAAGAAAATTTTGTGTTTAATTCACGAATGAGAAAAAAAAAGGTACGCTAAACATGCTATCAAATCTTAGTTTTTAATGTTCTATATCTAAGATGATGATTTAAATAAAAATAAATGAAATCAAAAACTTTGAAAAGATTAAGAAAATAGGGGTTTAGGGCTTTAGACTCGTATCTACGATCAATTGACATTTAATCAAACACTTAATCTACAAGGTAGGGTTGTCAATCCCAAATTATAAATTAAACAGCCAACAATACCAATTGATGGTTCTAAACTCATCTAGGCACTAGACCCAGGAATTCTAAACTACATTCATCAAGAATGCAGCAATATAAACTTAAAACAAGTCTGAACATGATTAAAGAGATAAAAAGAAAAAAAAACTTGAAGAAATCAAAAGGACAACAATGGATAATAAGCTTATACGAACACCAAATATTATCATATAAATGTCTAATAATCATATAACATAAAACCATAAGAAATGAAAGAAAAACAACTACTAAAAGAAGAACATCACGAACAGGAAGAAAAAAAAGACTGAAATCGAAATCATAGTCCAGTAGCCTAGCTTAGTTGCTTCCCTTCCTCCAGAGGTCTCCTCCCTCCATCACCCCAAAATGAAAGGGGTGATCTCGTAGTTCTTGGTCTATGAAGATGCGTTGTTAGGTGAGTGGGGCAAGTTCTTCTATTCTGGTTCGTGGTTTCTCTTAGCTATATGGTTTATCATGGAGGGAGGTCGAGCTTCAAGAATAAAAACTCATCATAAAAGCAAACACGAAATTGGAACAATAGAGAAAATAAATAAAATGCTTACTCGCAAACAATGATGGTTTTCATCGTTCATATAAAGAATTACACAAATTAAGCTTATGTTTTCATCCAAAATCCAAATAATGCTTAAAAGTTCATATTTTACTAAAAACTAAAAATTGAAAATGAGTGAAGAAAGTGAAGAAGATGAAGAGGAAAAGGAACAAGTTTAAGCATCCATACCATAATTAATTCAAAAGGCCTCTTATTGTGAGAATGGTGTGGTATTTATAGGGTGAAAGTGGAGGCAAACTGATAATTTTGCCCAAAATGACCTGGCCATCGATGCTGGAGAAATGACCCTTTTAATGGCGCATCGATCAATTGGTGGATTTCGCGGGTTCGAGTCGTATTTTCGTCAAATCGAGTCAGTTATGATTCTTGGGAACTCTCTTGGACTCGATCGATTACCGTTAAACAAAGAAAATCAAAATAACAATCTACAAAAAGTAAGAAAAAAATACGAAAAATACTAAAACGACGATAGAAGTTATAAAAAACACAAAATAAGGAAGAACGAGATAAAATACGACTAAAACTCAATTAAAACACACAAAACAAGATTTAAAAACATATAAAAGTCACATAGAAATATGTGCGAATCATTAGGCGGCAATCTTATCTCGTGGTATGGCAAACACTTCTGTTAGGCCAGATTAATGGGTTATGACCCGTCAGGCCATCTGACCCGATACTATAATGTATTAGTTTTTGTACTTTGATGTACTGATTTTTGTATTAAAAGTATTAGATTTTCATAAATCTCTGACCCGTTGTACTATGATGTATTGGTATTATGATGTATTGATTTTTTATTATAATGTATTAGTTTTTGCACTATAATGTATTGGTATGAAATTTTAGCCTAACGAATGATCCGTTGATGCGGCGTAACAAGAATATTGCCCCTCGTGGTATGCTAGAAGCAGCCAATTGGGTGAAGATTAGGCAGTGAGTTAGAATATACAAAATTGGCTCTTAGGAAGTCTCATGCCCATGATTTGCAACCGTCACATGAATAAATACAAGCGCAATATTACATATCGATAAATTCAAAAGTTTGACATAGTTTGTTGAAGTTGCTGAGTGTTCTATATAAGTCTTACTTGAACTCACCCTGCTTCCCTTGATTGGTTTATGGTGATAGGTCATTACACAATAATAACATAACTGGGCCGATACCTAGTAACCTTGCAAATCTTCCAAATCTGGAGTACTTTGATCTTTCTTCAAACAATCTCAATGGTGTTATTCGAATCAGGTTCGAGTAGCAAAACTTTTTTTTTTGAATAATTTAAACGGTAAACTTGTATTCTCATTATTCGAACTAACTCTATTTCTATTTATTGATTTGTTTAAGTGGACGAATACCCAATAATTTCTCTAGTTTGGTAGTGTTGGATCTTTCTTCAAACAGTCTCAGTGGTACCATTCCAGCCATATTGGGCTACTTGAAGAATTTGGAATACCTGTGAGTAAATTTATTTAGGGCAAACTTAGAGATTGTCTTACTTTAATTTGAACTAACACTATTTTATTTTTGTTGATTGGTTTATGGTGATAGGAGTTTACATAATAATAATAATATAAATGGGTTCATACCCACTACGCTTGGAAATCTACGCAGTTTGATGCTGTTGGATCTTTCTTCGAACAACCTCCATGGTACCATTCCTGTCACGTTTGGCAACCTGACGAGCTTGATGTACCTGTGCGTGAATTTACTTTGGCAAGCTAAATATATATTTTGTTTTTAATATCTCTTTGGATCGACAAGTTAACTTATTATGATTGTCCTTGAAGATCAACGAGTCTCCATTTTTAAACTCGTCCTTTACAAAGTGTCATAGAAATTATTAATTTTGTGTTATATATGCAGGAACCTATCAAACAACCACCTATCGGGTGTAGTACGTGCAGCATTGGCCAATTTCACTGGTATTGGGTAAGTATATCCAAGTTTGATAATATATATATCATTGTCACGTATCTTTTCAGGATTTCTTACAATATTGTTATGCAGGGATCTATCAAACAACACGGAGGATATGTGTGGCCCATTCACTGGACGGATGTGTTAATTGTTGGGTATAGTGCTGCTGCACTTTGATTAGAATAGAGAGAATATAAGATAAGATTAATGGATTCTTGGATTGATTGATGAAAGTAGAATACATAGGTATTTATAGATATCTCTAATCATGAATCTAACATATTCATTAACCTACATTAAAGTAGATACATGACTCTTAAACTAATACACGAATGGACAAATGCATGTATGATAAAATTCATGAACTATAACTAATACCCCTTCTTAATTTGCAATCTAGAGAGCATCTCTGGTTTTCTCAAATTTTTCCACAGGGACAGCTTTGGTAAGAAAATCTGCATGTTGATCCTTGGTTCCAACAAATTCTAAAATGACTTCTCCTTTGCTCGTCATATCTCGAATGAAATGATGAAGCAACTCGATGTGTTTTGTTYTAGCATGAAATACTGGATTTTTYGTCATAGYTATGGCAGACATATTGTCACAAWAGATTGTTGTAGGCTCCTTTTGAATTTGCTGCAAATCTGCCAACAACCTTCTCAACCATATACCTTCACAAGTTGCATCTGAGGCMGCAATGTACTCTGCTTCGGCGGATGATAATGCGACTGATTTTTGTTTTTTAGAGCTCCATGAGATCACATTAGTTCCAAGAGAAAATAGATAACCCGAAGTGCTCTTTCTATCATCCAACGATCCTCCCCAGTCACTTTTAGTATAACCAAACAATCGACAATTAACTTCTTTCACATATTTGATGCCCATCTTTCGTGTTCCTTGCAAATATCTCACGATTCTCTTTGCTGCTGCAAAGTGAAGTTTACTTGGATCATTCAAAAATCTTGAAACCATGCTCACAGCTTGAACAATATCCGGCCTTGTATTTGTTAGGTAGATCAAAGACCCAACAAGACTCTTATAGATTTGTGCATCAATTTTTTCTCGACCATTATTTTTGCTCAAATTTTCATTTGTCGCCATGGGAGAAAAAATGGGATTGCAATTCTCCATGTGAAATTTCTTCAACAAATCCTCATTGTACTTCTCTTGAGAGATGAAAATTTCTCCTTTAGATTGCTTCACTTGAATTCCAAGAAAATACTTCAAGATTCCCAGATCTGTCATCTCAAATTCTTTCATCATGCTTCGCTTGAAATCCTCAACCAACTGCATATGTGTACCCATGTAGATCAGATCGTCTACATAGATACAAACAATCAAAAAATCATTATTGTGTTTCTTCACATAAAGAGATGGTTCATTGGGACTTCGATGAAAACCATTCTTGACAAAATATCCATCAACTCTGCTATTCCAAGCTCTTGGAGCTTGTTTAAGCCCGAAAAGCGCTTTCTTGAGTCGATACACTTTATCTTCATTTCCTTTGACACAAAAACCTTGGGGTTGTTGAACAAACACCTCTACATCATCATCTAGCTCTCCATTTAGAAAATCTGATTTTATGTCAAGTTGGAATAATTCAAGCTCCAACTGTGCTGCAAGAGCAAGAACAACACAAATAGTTTCCATTCTAACAACTGGTGCAAAAGTTTCGGTGAAGTCAATTCCTTGTTGTTGAGAATATCCCTTTGCAACAAGTCTCGCCTTGTGCTTTTGTATGCTTCCATCTTCATGATATTTTGTTTTGTAGATCCATTTCAGCCCAATGACATCTTTATGCTTTAGCCTACCCACCAATTCTCAATCATAGCAATCTCGTCCTTCATTGCTTTTCTCCATACTTCTTCTTTATCAGCAACTTCAAAGCTTTGTGGTTCACAAGTAAAAAGAGCAAATTCAGATACCTCGTAAATTTCTCTCAAGGAACGAGTCTTTCTTATTGGAGAACTTGAGCTTTCATCATCATTGGGAAATCTTTGTGGAGTAGGAATTGGACTTGAAKCTGGAACTTCATCTTCAGTTTCATCATCAACCTTTTCTGCTTCATAGAAATCATCTTGAGAAATCATTTCAGATGATTCTCCTTCCCAACTCCARATTGCTGCTTCATCAAATAGCACGTCCCTTGCAATCACCAGTTTGCAAGTCACAGGATTATAAAGACGATAACCCTTTGACTCATCACTKTAGCCAATAAAAATCAATTTTTCACTTTTTTCATCAAATTTATCTCTATTTGGTGTAGAGATATGAGAATATGYAATGCAGCCAAAAATCTTCAAGTGGTCAACTACAGGTTTCTTCTTGTGCCATGCTTCAAACGGAGTTTGATTTTGGACAGCCTTTGTAGGACAACGATTTAGAATATAGATAGMTGTGTTAACAGCTTCTGCCCAAAATATTTTCGGTAAGCTTTTGCCTATCATCATGCTTCTGGAYATTTCAACGATTGTGCGATTCTTTCGCTCGGCTACCCCATTTTGTTGGGGACTTCTCCGAATGGTGAGCTGCCTCTGTATGYCATTRGTCTTGCAATAATCCRTAAATGGTGTGTAGATAAACTCACCCCCAYGATCAGTTCGGAGAGTCTTGATTTGGTGGCCTGACTGCTTTTCCACAAAAACTTTAAACTTCAGAAATGCTTCAAAGGCCTCGGATTTTGCACWTAGAAAATAAACCCAGATCATTCTCGTGAAATCATCAATAAATAGAATGAAAAATMTTTTATCTCCGAGAGATAAYGTTCTTGAAGGACCCCAAATATCTGCGTGAATCARCTCCAATGGTTGTTTGGCCCTCCACGTTGTCTTCGRAAAAGGAAATCGATGCATTTTTCCAAATATGCATCCTTCACAGACTTGAGTGTCTGATTTAAGTTCYGGAAGCCCAAKCACCATGTTCTTTTGYTTGAGAAGTTGCAGACCTTTCCAATTAAGATGTCCATATCTCAAATGCCAATTTTGAGTTTGATCGATGCTTTCTCCGGCATAGACCACATTTCCTTCTAGAGGCATAAACAAAGGAAATACCCGATTTGAGCTCATCGGAACTGTAGCAATGGTGCAATTATTTTTCTTGTCAAGTATGACRCATTTTCCATCATCAAAGAGTGYAGCATATCCTCTTTGTATCAATTGTCCAACACTTAGGAGATTGCTGGTTAGATTTGGCACATAAAGTACATCAGTAATAGCTTTTTTGTTACMTCCTTTGGTGTGAACAATGATAGATCCCTTTCCTTCACATCGATGAGTCTTTCCATCTCCAAGCTTCACTTCTGAACTGAAATTCTGATCAAGTTCGATGAAGAAATCTCTATTTCCASTCATGTGACTGCTACACCCGCTGTCCAAGTACCATTTTTCTTGTGGCTGTTGTTGAGTTGTCATACAAGAGAAAACTTGTTCGCCTTCATCTTTGGATAGATGTGATTCATTTTTTTTCCTCTTTATTTTGATGATAACAGTCCCTCTGTGAGTGGTTTGGATTTTTACAACGCTTGCATTTAAAGAAATAAGCATTTGTATCATGATTAGTCTTTTTGTAAATTTTGCAAAAATGACTAAGATTTTTGGCTTGATGATTTGAAGTTTGATAATCTTGGCCTCGGCCTTTTCCTCTTCCTCTAAATGATCCACCTCTACCTCGAGATGGCCCTCCTCTTCCTTGGAAATTATTTCCTCTTCCTTGTTGCTGCGATCTAGAATTTGAGTCAGAAAAACTCATTGACTCAAACGCTTGCTCGGGAGGTTGATTCGATGATCTGCTAATTCTTTCTTCATGCACTTGAAGAGAACACATCAAGTCATGTAAAGTATATGTTGATAAATCCTTAGACTCTTCAATGGCGGCAACAATGTAATCATATTTCGATGGAAGACTTCGAAGAACTTTCTGGACAACTTTCTTTTCATCGATTATATCTCCAAGACTCCGAATTTGATTTACGATTTCGGAAACTCGAGTGAGATAGATTTGCATAGCTTCACCATCTTTCTTCAATAAATTATCAAAATCTCTCCAAAGAGATTGAAGTTTTATTGAAGTTACCTTGTCATTTCCATGAAACCCTTCTACCAAGATATTCCAAGCTTGTTTGGCTTTTTTGACACCATGTATCCTTGGATATATGGATTTGCTTAATCCTTGCTGAATGAATCTGAAAGCAGTTGCGTCTTTCTTCACATTTTTCTTGTAGTCGTTTTGATGAGTTTCCGTCCAATTTGGGTCGTTCTTGTCTCTTGAAATCCATCTTCCACTACATCCCATAGATCTTGAGACAAAAAAAGAGTCTCCATTTGACTGCTCCAATAATCGAAGTGTTCTCCTTGAAATATAGGGAATTGATTTGTTGTATAAGAAAATATGGATATGGAAGAAGCTTGGTTTGATGCCATCTAAACAACTAGGCTCTGATACCACAATTTGTTGGGTATAGTKCTGCTGCACTTTGATTAGAATAGAGAGAATATAAGATAAGATTAATGGATTCTT
>BMAC01000003.1:2243618-2256233 GCA_014905375.1 Phtheirospermum japonicum | reverse complement strand
TGATAAGAAATTAATCTTTAAATTAAAAATGATAAAAAATTAATTTTTATATTAATTTTTAAATTAAATTAATTTTTAATTATTAATTTAATGATAAAATTAATTTTATATTTTAAAATGATAAGAAATTAATTTTTAAATTAACTTCTAAATTGAAAATGATAAGAAATCAGTTTTTAAATTAATTTTTAAATTAAAAATGATAAGAAATGATTAAATCATGCCATGTAAGCATCAAAGCCCGATTGGGCTTTTTTTGTACCAAATTTGATAAATTTGCCAACTTAATGTATGTAGTTTGATGCTGGCCAACATCACGTACCTTTTCTGGAAAGTGACCAACATAATGTACCAAAAATGAAATTTTCCCGTGTTTATTGGAGACTTGAAATAATTCCTTTGAGATCTGGGATGATCTAGAATCTAATATTTCAAGCCAAATTCTAGTGCTACAAAAATGAAATCTACAGTGAAAGACTTCTTGTGATGCCCTTGCTAGTACAAGAGAAATAATAAAAGATGATGTATTATTTGAATGGATTAATAAGGCAGTGACCACATATCTGATGTTGTTGGTGGATAAGGGAGGTATTGGTATGTAGATTATCAGCCTCCATCTTTTCACTGACAAAATGACAAATTCTAAGATGTGTGTGTCATCTCAGATGTATGCGGTATGAAGATTTATTGTCCATCGCAGTGTTCTAAAAATCGCTAGGCGGCCGCTAGGCGCCAGACCAGCGCCTAGCGCCTAGGCGGGGCCTAGAATTGAGAATAAATACCCTAATTTACAACATTACATCCAACATTTAATAGTTCAACATACTACCTGCTACACAATAAAGTATATGACTATTCAACTAAAAGTAATGATCATAAGTTCAAAACTATATAAATCCATAACATATATTATAAAATCAAAATAACTAAATAAGGGCAAGAGTTATCAGTCTGTTTCTGTTCTGTTCTGTCCTAATTCTTGCCCCGTAACAATTGAATTGACTTTAAAAAAATTTAAAACAAAAACGACGTCGTCTTGGATAAAAAAAATAAAAATAAAATAAAAAATTGGACTGCCTGGCGCCTAGGCGCCGACTTGGGCGCCGAGGGCGCCTAGGCGGCGCCGAGTTCCCCGGGCGATTTTTTTGCCCGATTTTCAAAAATCGTGGGCGGTTTGAGGGCGCCGAGCGCCTAGGCGGCCGCCTAGCCTGATTTTTAGAACAATGGTCCGTCGGTGTAAATGAAAGTTGGATGGCTACGAGGGATTAGCTTGTAAAACTATCGTCTAGATATAGGCCATAATTAAAGACTTTGATTGAGTTGAAGAAGAAATGAATTTTCAGAAATATTCTTTTTTGGAATTATTGAATTAATTAATTTAAATCCAGTGCTAAGGACGTCCAATGAACTTAGATCTTTGGTTCAAGTCTATGGGAAGAGTGGTTGGGGAGATATTTTTCTTTATTTCTATTAGTGTCAATTTATAAAGTCAAATTTTTTAATTAAATATTAATATAGGAAAAAATGAAAATTTAAGAGGTTTTGGTAAAAATAAAGGAATAAAAATGGATATGAGAATGATAGAATTGGTTAGTGAGTTTCATACCCATCATTTTTAAAGGGTACGACTAACGACTTAAAAAGGACAATCAAATTCATAACAGTGTAGTAATCAACCATCATATTGATTCTGATACCCATTCTCTACTCTCGAAACCCTCAAACAAACATCCCTTGAAAATTTAGGAACTCCATGACAGAGAAAAAAAAAATCTTGGAATACTAAACTGAATTTCCCAAAATAATCTATTTTATTTTAGTATAAATCGTGAATTTTAAGGAACATTTCAATATTATCTCACAACTATAGGGGTGTTTCAAATTACCAGTCAAATGCAATTAATCAAACCAATTTTTATTTGGACTAGTACGAGGATAAGTTTTGCCGAAATAATTGATTTTAGCCTAAATTGCTTACGTGGCACCCACGCGTGCGGAAAAAATTGAAGATCTCCGACCTAATGTCATGTCAGCATTTCAATATTTCAAAACTAGTTGCACATTTATAGAGAGTACGGGTAAGCATTCGGTCGGTTCGACCGAAAATCGAACCGAAATAATCGAAACCGAATTTTACATAAAATTTCAAACCGAACCGAAGCGAAATTTGGTCTAAAACTGAACCGAAAAAATCAAAAACCGAAATATTTAAAAAATTGCAAACTGAACTAAATCGAAAATATGTTTAAAACCGAAATAACCGAATTGATAAAAAATAATAATAAGTAATATAAAAATTATATTTTTTTATTTTTTAATTATATTTCGGTTAAAAGCGAACCGAATTTCTTTTGTAAAACCGAACCGAACTAACCAATTTTTTAGAATTTTCAAACCGAAAACCGAACCGAACCGACGATCGATTTTTTCGGTTTTTCGGTTTTTTTGCTCACCCCTAATAGAGAGTATCCAAGTCTATCTCAAATGGAATTAATAATTTTTAATCCCATAATTTTTAACTTGGTGCGATTTGAGGAAGAAAATCACCGACGATCTGATTTTTTGCTGGAATCAGTCACGTGTCATCCACATGGTTATAAAATTGTGGTTTTCTGCAGAGGCAGACTCTCTCTCTCTCTCTCTCTCTCTCTCTCTCTCTCTCTCTCTCCTATACATACTTGTGCTAAAAAGTCATCATACTCATCATCGTATTTCAACATGTCTCGTATCGTACTTGTGCCATGTACCCATATAAGTACTTCAAAATTTAAAATTCTAACTATGTGTGTTATGAAAATAAAACATAAAGTATCGGTGTTTCGCGCCAAACTCATCATCATTTTGACATATCGTAACACTAACAAAGCATTAACCAAAACCTGAGTAATCACGACATGAGAATGGGTATTTTGACATAACCAAAGCATTGACCAAATCATCGTCATTTTGACATAACCAAGCAAAATAGGTACAAAAATGATTATTGGTTTTACATTAAATATAAAAATCATAAATAAATATAACATTATACATTTAGATCACACAATTTTTGAAATAAAAAATATAAAAATGATTATTTGTTTATAAAATACACGAAGTTCACTGCGAAGATGGAATATAATATTTAAGTACAAATAAAATGATGTTGTAATATGTTCTTCCAATAATATAGTAGACAAATTCAAGATTATGAAACAAATGATAAAGGCAATATAGAAAAATTATGCAGAGAATAAAGAAAAATAGAATTTAACCCAATAAATACAAATAAATATAGCAAGACCGTTTAGATTGTAAAATACAGACTTCAAAGAATAGTTTTAAAAGAATGAACAAATAAAGCAATTGAAACATACATTTTTTATATTGGAATTTTCTTATTTATATATAAACACAAATAAACATATCAAGACTATAAAGAATGGAAAAAAAAAAAACAATGTTTAAATTGTAAATACATACTTCAAAGAATATTTTTAAAAGAATGAACAAATAAAAACAATTTAAACATATATTTTTTAAATTTGGATTTTTCTTTATATATATATATATATATATATATAGAGAGAGAGAGAGAGAGAGAGAGGCCAATAAGTGACAAAATTTTGAAACAAATATGGAAAAAAAAAACTAAATATTAGTGAATACGTTAGAAATAGCTAAAGAACAAAAGATCATGCTAATAGCCACCAGAAACACAATCAAAATAGCAAACAAACAAACAAAAATGGTCAAAATGTTTGGAAAACAAAAAATATAAAAATTATAAAAGCTAAGATTAAGTAACAATATATGTATGCACTTAATCAACATATAGATACTTGTTCTTTCGTAACGGTTTACATGACCATTAATTTAGTTCGAACGGTGAGCATAATTCCTTTATACGTACAAAAAGATATCCAACAACCAAAAAATATTAGAAAAAGATTAAGAGACCATGATAACAATGAAATGATCACATTTATTTTCTTTTAAAAAAATTCATCTAAAAGCTTTACTTTTTCTGAATTGTCTTGGAAAACTCAATTATTATGTATTCACATACATGTTTGGAAATGGGTGTAACCTAAAAAAACAAAATGTTAAACATCATGTAAGGGTAGTTTGAAATGAGGGAAAAAAAATTTAAAAAAACTAAAGAACCAAAATTGCCACTATTTTCTTGAGAACCAAACTCAATCAAGATTTTATTTACATTCTTCTTGTTAAAACAAAAATGTGAATTTTCACTGAATTATTTGTGCCCTTAATCCACAAATAAGATTCTTGAATTCAATTAAGACCTGACATGAGTGGCACAACTATGATCAACAACTAAGCCATGCCTTTTCAAAATAATAATAAGTTCTTTACACAAAACAAATCAAGAAACAAAAGCCATTATTGAAATAAAAATCTAGTTGATTAAAAAAAAGAAGAAGCAATTTGCAACAAAAAAAGTTATTCAAAACTAAAAAGCAAAAGAGATGATAGAAGATTTGACCTCGCTCATCCTCGCTACTCCCCTTAGACATTCATGGTATAAAGATAAACATGTCATTTTTTTCATCAAATTAACGTGAGTTTTCAACACAAATATCCAAATAAACAAATTCTAACTAGGAGATGTATCTGTGTCTCATTTCATCGAGATTGAAGAGGAAATATATCATAGCACATCAAGAAAAATCAACAATTTAATCCGAACCTTCACATGAAGAGTAACTACTTCGCACGTTAATTCAAGTAAGAATTGAATCAAGTCTCAGCTGGATATAACATATTATATTCATTTCTAAGTAAACTTTCATGTGATTACGTTTCAAAAACTCATATCTCACGCACTTTATCAAACATGTTCTGAGCATCATTTAAAGATTATTCAGAACCATTGTCAAAATACGATTCAATCTTATCAAGAATTCAACAATTTCAACAATTTCAACAATAAAATTCGGGTTTAGCCGGCGTATAATTTTTTTAAAAAGGAACCATTGGAAATGATGTTTTTGCCTTGGAAACCTCTTTAGTTTAGAATCATGATTCGTATTTTTCATTTTGTATTTTTAAGTCCGGAAAAAAAAAAAATCTCTCTCAAGCAGGCATTAATTAGCTTCTGAAGGTAAAGGTTCCCCAAATGGGGGTGCATTGGTTGGTAAATACAGAGTTGCCTTTATATTCCTATAATAATTAGGGGTGCCCAAATAGAACCTCATTTTGTCCATCAATTACATACATCAGAACGGGAATCGACTCGTTTCAAGCAAGGGCAAGAAACACACACACAAAAAAAAACACTAGTTGACAAAAAAAAATAATAACAAAGGAAAAAACATACTAAACAATACCAAATTTGAAAACATTGTAGTGGTAGTAACAGCAGTAGTAGTAACAGCGATAGTAGTAGTAGTAGCAGCAGTAGCGGCTGCGATAGTAGTAGTAGTAGTAGTAGCAGTAGCAGTAGCAGTAGTAGTAGTAGTAACATCAGTAGTGTTAGTAACATCAATAGTGGTAGTAACATCGTTAGTAGTAGTAGTGGTGGTGGTGGTGGTGGTGGTAGTCATAGTGGAAGTAGTGGTAGTGGTAGCGGTAGTGGTAGTAGTGGTAGCGATAGTGGATGTGGTAGTAGTATTAGTGGTAGTAGCAGTGGTAGTGGTAGTGGTAGTGGTGGTGGTGGTAGTAGCAGTGGTGGTAGTAGTAATAGTAGTGGTGGTAATGGTAGTAGTAGTAGTAGTGGAGGTGGTGGTGGTAGTAGTAGTAGTAGTGGTAGTGTAGTAGTGGTAGTGTGTTAGTAGTAGTTAGCAGCAGCAGCAGCAGCAGCAGTAGTAGTAGTAGTAGTAGTAGTAGTAGTAGTAGTAGTAGTAGTAGTAGTAGTAGTAGTAGTAGTAACAGTAGCAGTAACGCAGTAACAACAACAATAATAGTAGCAGTAGCAATAGGAGTAGTAGCAGCAGCAGTAGCAGTAGGAGTAGTAGCAACAACAGTAAGAGTAGTAGTAGCAGCAACAACAATAATAATAGTAGTAGCAGTAGGAGAAATAGTAGGAGTAGTAGTAGCAGCAACATCAGTAATAACAGTAGTAGCAGTAGCTGTAGGAGAAGTAATAGGAGTAGTAGTAGTAGCAACAGTAGTAGTAAAATCAGTAGTGGTAGGTAGTAGTAATAGTAGTAGTAGTGGTAGTCGTAGTAGTAGTGGTAGTGGTAGTAGTAGTAGTAGTAGTAGTAGCAGCAGCAGCAGCAGCAGCAGCAGCAGCAACAACAACAACAACAATAATAGTAGCAGTAGCAGTAGTAGTAGCAGCAACAGTAATAGTAATAGTAGGAGGAGTAGTAACAGCCGTAGCAGTAGGAGTAGTAGCAGCAACAGTAGGAGTATTAATAATACTAGTAGCAAAAGCATCAGTAATAATAGTACTAGCAGTAGCTGTAGGAGAATTAATAGGAGGAGGAGTAGTAGTAGCAACAGTAGTAGTAAAATCAGTAGTGGTGGTAGTAGTAGTAGTAGTAGTAGTAGTAGTAGTAGTAGTAGTAGTAGTAGTAGTAGTTTTGGTGGTGGTGGTGGTGGTAGTAGTAGTGGTAGTAGTAATGGTAGTGGTAGTAGTAGTAGTAGTAGTAGTAGGGGTGGTGGTGGTGGTGAGCAACAGCAGCAGCTACAACAACAATAATAGTAGCAGTAGCAGTAGTAGTAGCAGCAACAGTAATAGTAGTAGGAGGAGTGGTAGCAGCAGCCGTAGCAGTAGGAGTAATAGCAGCAACAGTAGGAATATTAATAATACTAGTAGCAGAAGCATCAGTAATAATAGTAATTGCAGTAGTACTAGCAGTAAGAGAAGTAATAGGAGTAGTAATAGTAGCAACAGTAGGAGTAGTAATTGCAGTAGCAGCACCAACAATAGCCGTAGTAATAGTGGTGGTAATGGTGGTTGTAGAGGTGTAGTGGTGGTAGTGGTAGTCGGAGTGGTGGTGGTGGTGGTTGTGGCAGTAGCAGTGGAAGGAGTAGTAGTAACACGAGTAGTAGTAGCAGTAGTAGCAGGAACAGGGGTAGTAGTAATAGAAGTAGTAGTAGCAGTAGCAGTAGAAGGAGTATCAGTAGGAGTAGAAGTAGCAGTAGTAGCAGTAGAAACAGTAGTAGTAGTAGTAGTAGTAGTAGTAGTAGTAGTAGTAGTAGTAGTAGTAGTAGTAGTAGTAGTAGCAGCGGAGGTGGTAGTGGTAGTGGTAGCGGTGGTGGCAGTAGTAGTGGTCGTGGCAGTAGTAGTAGTAGTAGTAGTAGTAGTAGTAGTAGTAGTAGTAAGTAGTAGTAGTAGTAGTAGTAGTAGCAGTGGTAGGAGTGTAGTAGTAGTCCTAATGGTAGTAGTGGTAGTAGTAGTCCTAATGGTAGTAGTGGTAATGGTAGTAGCAGTGGTAGTAGTAGTCCTAGTGGTAGGAGTGGTAGTAGTAGTCCTAGTGGTAGGATTGGTAGTAGTAGTCCTAGTGGTAGGAGTGGTAGAGTGGTAGTGGTAGTGGTAGTAGTGTTGGTAGTGGTGGTGGTGGCTGGTAGCGGTAGTGGTGGAGTGGCAGTGGCTATGGGTGAGTAAAACTAGTTCGGACCGGAAACTCGAACCTGACCGGAACGAACCAAAAAAATTCAGACTGGATCGGACCGGTGATAATCCGGTCCGGTCTACGGCCCATAAAAATGGGGCATTGCGGGTTCCGATCCGATCCAAACCTATAAATTTTCGGTTTGAACCAGAATTAGACTGGTTTTCCAAAAAAAAATAAAAAAATTCAAAAAATAAATCGAAAACCCGGTCCAAATCAGTTTTGACCGAACTGGGATTTCCGGTCCCGGTCCAAGAGTTTCCAAAATTTCAGTCTACTGGACCGAGACCGTAAATTCCAATCCGGTTCGGTCTCTGGTCCACCAGTACGGACCGGGACCGTAAATTTCGGTCCAGTTTGGACTTGTTGCACACCCTTAGCAGTGGCAGTGACTGTGACAGTAGTAGTAGTAGTAGTAGTAGTAGTAGTAGTAGTAGTAGTAGTAGTAGTAGTAGTAGTAGTAGTAGTAGTAGTAGTAGCAGCAGCAGCAGCAATAGCAGTAGTAGTAGCAGCAACAACGACACACTAGTACAAAAAACACATTCTAGAACAGACAATCTAGAACGGATTTTTGGGCTACGTTCTAGAATGTCTGTCCTTGGTATTTTTGTAATTAAGATTGTAATCCTAGAACGGATTTTAAAATGGACGTTTTGAAAATATTGAGGCTGGCCACATTTAGAAGGTACTTTTAAATACACGTTCTAGTATGTGTAATGTCTAGAACGTATAAATAAAAATACCTTCTAGTAAATTAAAAATTCCAGATTTATATGTTCTAGCTATCAATCACCTTAATTAAATAATTGGACTTGACTTTTTTTGGCCACACAAAACAAATCTTACCCTTTCTCTCTCCCGTACCCACAACGTCTTTCTCACTCCCGTACCCGACGCGTCTTTCTCCCTCCCCTAAATTGTCGCCCGTCGCCTTCAACCACCGCCCAAAACCTCCTGCCACCATCACCTCCGCAAATTCCTCTCCTCCTTCCCGATGACGGTTTCTTCCTAAAATCAAAATCCCAATAAGAATCGGCCACAAATTCCTCTCTTCCTTCTCGATGACGGCGACTCCGGTGCTTGGTGGTTGGGTGATTCTCCACATCATCGGCTTCGGCAATCAACGGCGACGACAAGGGTGCAGGCGATGCAAATCTCCTCTCCTTCGACTCGCCGATGAGCAGCGGCTCTCCGCCTTCTTCGGCGTCGACAGATTGCAGTAAGGATTTCCTTCTCCTTCGACTCGCTAGATTTTGGGCAACTGCGTCTCCGGTCTAAACCCCAAACTTTATTTCCTTTCCCCTCTTTTTTTACTACTAATTCTTCATTCTCTGGGTTAAGAATTTCAGACAGATTGCAGTAAGTTTTTTTTCAGTTTCCATTTACCATAATAAAACCTTCAATTTGTTATTTCCAATTCTGATGATATTTGTTTTGGATCTGTTTTAATTTTGTATCTTCAAAATCTCAATTAAGATTATTATTATTATGCATATTCTAATACTGGACAATTTATTCTGTTGATCATTTTTATTTATATTTTTTGTCTTACCCTAAAACCAGAAAATCTAACCTCACAGTAGTAGAAATTTAATTATTAATTTTATCTCTATTTGTTTTGAATAATTATAATTAGTACTTAAACCCGAGAAATGGGAAGAGGGAAGATAGAAGTGAAGAGGATTGAGAACAACACGAGCCGACAAGTTACGTTTTCGAAAAGACGAGCCGGTTTGATGAAGAAAACACATGAGCTCTTTGTGCTTTGTGATGCTCAAATTGGACTTATTGTTTTCTCCAGCAAGGGCAAGCTCACTGAATATTGCACACCTCCTCTCAGGCTATTAATTAATTCAATATTCTCATTTTCATCAATTATCTATATATTTTTTAATTTTTAAATATTTTCAGATGGGTGTTTCTTGAATTAATTAAACCTTTTTGATTTGATAGTTATGATTTTTTATGTTTTATTTAGTTTTATAGCCCTTTTCATTTTCTGCAGTAATTGCTTATCTCTCTCTCTCTCACACACACACAAGAAATGAATATTATCTGGAATAATATGATTTGGATTAGCAGACTGCAGATAGATGTGAAATGTGGCCATAAACATCAATTTTTTTGTTGACAAACTGATCAGCCCACTGACTCACTTTTTTCATCATATATATATGTAATATACTAGGATTCTCTAAACCTAATTCCCTTATTATTATTATTATTATTATTATTATTATTATTATTATTATTATTATTATTATTATTATTATTATTAACTTTTGTTTTTCCAAAGTTTGAACTTAGCTTGTCTGCAAAATCGCTTATAGTTTGAGTTTGATGTACACGATTGTAGTTGTCAATTAATTATCTAGATAGCAGTTTAATTATGATATTCGCATGTTTAAATTTTAAATGAAAGGATTTCTAGATTATAAACATATTAGAAATCTTCATGCATTTTATTTACATCTGTAATATATAATCCATCTTTTTGTCAAGATAATATACAGAAGGGTGTTAACAAATTTTATTATGTCATAGGAATGAATTATTCGTAAATTACAAGTTTATGCACAAAGTGACATGTAACAATTTTCCACATTAACACGAAATCAATAATATCCATTTCTTGATTTCTAATTAATTTATCATTGCTCGAATGCATTATTTTTTTTTTAAATTTATTATGATGATGATGAGTTCTTTTTAAGCTTTAAAACATTTGGTTCAGAGCTTCAGTCCTCATCCAAACATCCCTTATTTTTTCTTGTGCTACTGTTCCACTGTTGTTGCTGTTTCCTGTGTTTATACAAGTTGAACCAGTCATTGTTGTGTTTCTGCCTTTTCTTTTATTACCTCAATTTTAGCAAAGCCAAAAACACTTTCACATCCCACCAAGATTTGTTTGTTTCCATTTTTTTTCCTTCCGAGGAAAAAGTGAAAAAAAAAAAAAGGCTGCATTTCTCTTGGTTGTGACTCATTAATGATTTTTCAGAACAAGGAGGAAAAATAAATTGAGTGAAGAGTTTTGGGGTTGATATTTTATTTTCTTTTGGTTTGCCTCTGAGAAGGGATCCTTGGATTTTTTTTTTCTTTCTTTTGCATTGCTAAAAAAAAATGTGTGCATAGAGGTGTGAATCAATGATAATAAAGGAGACCCTAAAGAGCCTTTGCTACAATAATGGGTGGTGTTATGGAATTTTCTGGGGTTTTGATCAGAATAAAACCTTGTGAGCTTAATCTCTCTCTCTCTCTCTCTAAACTTTGATGTATACATTATTAATAATACATGTATGCATGTTTGTTTGAATGTATCACTTTTTTTTTTTAATTATGGGCAGATTTTTTTTTCTCTCTCTTTCCCCTAAATGTGGGATTTGTCATTAACTTTGGTAGGATTTCAGTGTCTTTCAATACATTATGGCTGATTGAACACAAAGGCTAGACTTATTTTTCCCTTATGTGTTTTTCTCATATAATTTATTTATTATTATTATTATTGTTTTTTATTTTTTTGTTACAAAAACTCACGAGAGAAACCCATTACTCATCAGTCATCACCTTGGGCTGAGCACTTTCAGCTTTCTATCTCTTGATTAAAACAGAAAATTATTTAACAAAGCTTTCTTTTCTTTTCTGGATAATGTCTAGAAAAGCATTTGATGAATTGGAAGGAATTGAGGTGGCTTGGAATTAGGTTAAAGTTGCGGATCTCTTGAGAAACGCGGTGGACTTGGAACGGTTGTATTCCGAAGTGCACTTGCTCAAAACCCTTAAACATAAAAATATTATAAAATTTTACAACTCGTGGGTTGATACCAAAAATGAGAATATCAACTTCATTATTGAGATTTTCACATCTGGGAATCTGAGACAGTATGTTAAAATTCCTTGAAAGCGTTTTTTTTTCTTCCTTTTTTCTTTTAGTATCTATAAATTTGCTTATCCATTTGGTTAAATGTGAGTAGGTACCAGAAAAAACATAAGCATGTTGACGTGAGAGCGCTAAAGAAATGGTCCAGACAAATCTTAGAGGGGCTTTTGTATCTTCATAGTCATGACCCACCAGTTATTCATCATGACTTGAAGTGTGATGACATTTTTGTTAATGGGAACCAAGGGTAGGTCAAAATTGGTGATCTGGGACTTACTGCTATTCTTCAGCAGGCTCGTTCTGCTCACAGTGTCATAGGTAAGATTTTATTTACGACCACTCATTAGATTACTGGAGATTTTAACGGCTGTGTAATGTGATTTGATGCTAAGCACGCCTGAATTTATGGCACCAGAGCTTTATGAGGAGGAATATAACGAGCTTGTAGATATATATGCCTTTGGTATGTGCTTGCTGGAGCTAATGACACTCGAGTATCCTTATGTTGAATGTGCCAATGCTGCTCAAACATATAAGAAAGTTACAGCAGTAAGTTCTTATTGATTTTTTCACCTGCTTTTTTTTTTAATTTCTTTAAAATTATTATTATTATCTTTATATTCTTATTTTGGGTGAAAAATATATGTCATTGCGGAGAATGCTGGAATTTATATTATTTGCCACAGGGAGTTACATTTTGCGTCTCAATTTGAGGCCTACGCTTTTACTCATTAAGGTGGTGACCCACTATAATCAAGAGATTACAAAGATTGTTTTAAAGTCTAAAAGCCAAACCCTATCAACAATTATACATCACCTCGTTTTTTTTCTTTCTTTCTTGCGATATTAGACTTGTACCCTTCATGTAACTGATCATGATGTATTGAGTTTGTCTAATTATGAGGACTGCCTGTGCATGCAGAATATGCTGATTAGTTTTCATCTAATTAGTTTCATAATTGACGTTCTTGTCATTCTGAAAAGCTAATTATTAGGAAGATCTACAACTCATCATATTTATGTTAGATGGATGAGTTACTATTAATTTGATTGTTAATTAAGGATACCTAATTAAGGATATCTAACTGATGTTTATCTTGACTTTCACTTTGTCTCTACCATAGAAAACTCACCACTAAAATCACCTGGTCCGTCAAATCTGTTGCTGGCCGAGTC
>BMAC01000003.1:2073070-2218900 GCA_014905375.1 Phtheirospermum japonicum | reverse complement strand
ATTCTGACTGACTTACCTGAAGGTTGTAAACCTTTAGGAAGTAAATGGATTCTGAAACGAAAGTTCAGAGCCGATGGATCAATCGATAAGTACAAAGCTCGTTTGGTCGTGAAAGGATTTCTCCAAAAGGAGGGTTATGATTTCTTTGATACATACTCTCCTGTGACGAGAATTACCTCAATTCGGGTGCTTCTAGCGATTGCTGCTTTGCACAATCTAGAGATTCACCAAATGGATGTAAAAACAGCTTTTCTAAATGGCGAGTTAGAAGAGGAAATCTACATGGAACAACCCGAAGGTTTTGTTAAACCTGGACAAGAAAGAAAGGTGTGCAAACTGGTTAAGTCATTATATGGCTTGAAACAAGCACCTTTACAATGGCACTTGAAATTTGACGAAGTGATGATAACAAACGGTTTCAAGATAAACGAGTGCGACAAGTGTGTCTACATTAAGAATACTAATGACAAATTTGTTATAGTATGTCTTTATGTAGATGATATGTTAATCATGGGTAGCAACCTACAAGTGATTAACGAGACGAAACTGATGCTAAAAAGGAATTTTGACATGGAGGATCTGGGAGTTGCGGACACACTATTCTTGGCATAAGAATCATAAGAACTCCTGATGGAATTGTCTTATCACAATCTCATTACATTGAGAAAGTGATCAAGAAATTCAATGCACACGATAGTCTTCCAGCAAAGACACCTATGGAACTCGACGTTCACTTGAGTAAGAACAGAGGCGATCCTGTTGCTCAGAAGGACTATGCTAGGATCATTGGATGTTTGATGTACATCTCCAACTGTACAAGACCTGATCTAGCTTGCTCGGTAAACAAACTGAGTCGATATACAAGCAACCCAAGTGGAGAACACTGGAAAGCGCTTGTGAGAGTTTTGAGATACTTAAAGTATACTCTCAACTTTGGGCTRCATTTTGGAAGACACCCCAGGGTACTTGAAGGTTACTGTGATGCAAACTGGATATCCGACACAAAGGACTCTTTGTCTACAAGTGGATATGTGTTTGTAATAGGGGGATGAGCTGTTTCTTGRARATCCACTAAACAGACATGTATAGCCCGATCCACCATGGAATCTKAGTTYATCGCKTTGGACAAAGCKGGTGAAGAAGCAGAATGGCTTCGTAACTTYTTAGAAGAYATTCCATGTTGGGAGAAACCCGTGCCACCRGTTATGCTTCACTGCGACAGTCAAGCTGCTATTGGAAGGGCAAGAAGTGGTTTGTATAACGGCAAGTCTCGACATATCCTTCGGAGAGATAACACCGTGAGACATCTGTTATCGAGTGGGATTATCTCTGTTGACTACGTAAGGTCGATAGATAATCTAGCGGATCCATTCWCTAAGAACATAGCTCGAGATCAGATGTACAAGTTGCTAGAAGGAATGGAAGTGAAATCCACAACTTAAGGATGATTGTAGTGGAAACCCAACCATGATGAGTGGAGATCCCACAAACTTGGTTCAATGGGAAAACTAAACTACAAAAGTTTGGGTAAGTTATACTCTACGATCCTATTCCTTAACAGCAAAAGTAGAGTTTATAATCTGTCACGTGGTGAGGTTAAATCTCTGATTTTTAATGATTCTTGTGCAGGTCTTTGACTTGAGTATGACAGAATCCTGACTTGAAGAATCACCTATGTAAGCGAGAAGTGAGGGCCGCTTCTACTGAAACTTATGAATCCAAAGAAGTTGTCCATGGCCAGAAACGGACACAAACGTGAGAACGGAAGAGTTTTGAAACCTTAGTGGGTTGGTACTATTGTTTAGTATACACAAAGGGAAATAGTTCAAGAATTATGTTTACTAATCCGCCGGTATGCTCGATAGTATTAACTAAGGAGGGTTCAAGGCCACAAGCCACCTATCCCTATTCTCTATTGTCTCTTAAGAACTGAGCTATGTATTTGCATTCATGCATGTCGTTTTTGGAGTTTCTCACTCATGTAGGGGATTGTTAATAATTAGATTTATTCTAATTAAAGATTGTAAATTAAATTTATTCATATTAATTGGTACAGCGATAATTCGTGTTAACGAATTGTATAGGCTCGTTCTACGTGTCGTGTAGATAATTATAGTCTTTTGAATTTTTCAACTCCATTTATTGGTGAGTGAGAAATGGTGTTTGGAAGTTGGATAGGTGCTTTTAAGCCTTATCGTTTATCCCACATTGATAGTTATCCAATGTGGAAGGGAGTTTAAAAGTGTTTAACTATTAATGATTGGACATCAAGTGGGCCCAGTGGGTTGTGTGGACTTTGTGTAAACGAAGTTCAAGCGGGCTCTTGAACTTGGGTTCGCCAGTCCGCCTTCGGCGGAGCCGAGCGGATCCGAGCCCGAGCCCGGACCTAGGGCCATGGGCCTGGGGCCTGGGCCTGGGACTTGGTACTTGGGTCTTGGGTCTTGGGCAATTGGTTCGAATTGGCTGGTCCGATTGTGATGGTCCGTGTGGGGTTCAACCTTGACTAACCTTTTAGCCGCTTGTGGTTTTGACCCCTGATTGATTTATGTAACTCCTGACCTTTCAGGTCAAACGTCATGCTGTTTATTATTGCATGGACGTTACTTTGACCAAACACCTGACTATGTTTGAATAGATACGCTGAATCTGTCCAGGTTCATGCTGTCAGGTGTCAGACCTTTTGAATGTCTTTATGACATTAACTTTGGCTGTAACCTACCTCTTTAGAACCCCTATAAAAGGGTGAGGAGCTCCTGCATTTTCAACACACGAAAATCACCTGAAACATACAAGCATTCAGAATATTTTACGTTTCTGCATTTTCTTCTCTACGTAGCTCGGTCTAGTTTCTTTGAGTTCGTCGGAGCTCTGGTTTCGAACAGTGCTGTTAAACCAGGGACGAAAAGTCGTTTTACCTTTGGGGACGAATTGCCTAAATTGAAGAGCACTATCGGGGCAATATCGTCTTGCGGGAAGAGATTTTCTCGACTCGACTTACTTGATACTTTTGTTTAATTTTTTTCCAGTTTACAATTTACAATTACTCTACGTTTGTGTTCGAATCAGTTGTAACTTATTCCTACAATAGATAGATATAGAAGTCGTGTATGGACTAAAACAAATAAATAAAAATCGGATAGTACACACGTTAAAAAAGAGAGGCCAATAAGCCACCACCAGAGTCCAAACCGTCGCAGCAACACATTCATTTTAGCTGCAAAAACAATGCTGCTCGTCCCGCCTCCGCCCCCGCCGCTATATCCCGCCGCTAATTTCACGACCAGTCACCACTTGCGGCGGAGTATTCTCCCTCGCCGACTGGTATCCCCGCTGGCAGCGGCGTCTATTGAAGTAGACTCGTTCACGCAGTTCTCCGGGTATCTGTTCGAGCTGAGCTCATCTGAAGCCGAATCATTGACCGAGTACAATATATCGAAAATCGCGGCAATATATCAGAAGAAGCCTTTGATTCTCCTCCGCCGCCTGTTTCAAACCGCCACCACTCTCGGAAAGTGGTTCGCACTTCGATACTACGACGGCATTACCGAGCGCGCCGATGTGATGTTCGAGGTCAGAATTATGTGTTCGTGTAGCTCATAAAACGGAGTGTCCATTTTACGTTTCTCTAATTTTTTCCAGAGTTATTGGATTCGTTTAATGGCCAGTTTAGAATTCCCCAAGAGCCCAAGGCTTTGAGGTCTTGGTTGGAAATTATTCTGAATGCCTGGATATTCTTCTACAGGATGATGGTGGTTGAATGTTGTTTTTGGTTTTAGGTTAATAGTGATTGTTCATTACTGATTGTATTTTGGTCTCGAGTATATTTGGCCATTTAACTCAAAAGAAAAAGAAATAAAAACAACCTCTAAATTCTTAAGGTGGTATTTCTTAACTGAATTAGTGATTGGTCACTTTGTGCATCTGAAAAGTCTGATCAGTCTTTGCATTTCTGTTTCTTCATTTTGGATTGCAGGTTAGAGCTGCAGAATTGAGAAAGATACTAGTGCAACTTGGACCGGTAAATCAGTTTGTTTTTTCATAACTAATTGACTCTTTTTGCTCACATGTATTATATCAATTTTGCATATTTTGTTGTTTCATAAGCACCTCTGTCATTGGTAGTAACGATATTTTATTGAGCGCATTTATTTGCTCCTTCTAGATTCTTTTGAATAATTTATTTGATCCATCAAAGTTTTTGTGACAATAAAGTTTCACATGGTTTTGTGCTGTAGCAGATTAACCCTTAAATGACTACAGCTTTCTTCCTACTGTTCCCATTATGGTTTAAGAGAAATTACCCTTCCGCATGTTGCTTCATGGCTATTTAGCTGTTCTTAAGTTGGTTTAAGTTTGTCTAAACTTTTGTTTTCCCAGTTTCTTTTGGATGATTTGTTCTTTCTAATTTTGGCATTTTCGTAATTAAAAAAAAAAAAAAGAAAGTTTGATGAAGATGAGCCACGAAGAATATAAAATTGTCAAGATGGGATTTAAAGAAGGTTACTTTTTAGCCCGTTTCTGTTGATTAGGATGATTTCCCTTCTTCTTTACTGGATACAAAGAGATTATTTGTCAACTAGAGCTTCTTCAAATGTGCAGTTTTCATGATGAGATTTGTTTGTTTGGTACTTTCACTTCACACCAGAGGAAAAAATTATTTTTTGTGGCTCATATTTTATGCTAAGAATCTTCATTTTCTTCTAAGAGAGAGGAGAGGGAGAGTTATTTAGAGGCTGTGATGAAAGTTTGGTTCAGCTGCTCGGTGAATGGTATGTTGAATAAAATGACTAGCTCCTAGTATTTTGAAGTTGTTTCCATCAATCACATTCTCCAATCACTGAGGATGGATGTCGCGTGATGAGACATAGATCTTTGATGTTACTTTTCAATCTTAAAAGCTCATTTTTTGCAATCTGCTTTAGCATGATTAATTTGAATGATGTCAACCGATTTAGTAACATGGTTTCCTTCTGCTGTAGGCTTACATTAAGATAGCTCAGGCTATTTCGTCTAGACCTGTAAGTTCTGCGTGCCTTCTATTATTTATTTTATTATCGTATTTAAATTGTAATCCAAGTATTATGGACTAATTTAGATTAAAGAGAAATTAATTAGATTATGCAGTATAATTTCCACGGGGTAGAACTGTATGACCATAACAATAATCTAGAAAATAGAGATGATGTTAAAGTACTAGCTGAAATTTTCTGTTTATCATAAATTTACGAATAACTTTCCTTTTTGAAAATTCTAGGGATGAAATACTGGAGGTAGATTATGGAAGTTAATCATAGAAAAATTGTGCTTAAAGTTATATATTCAAATGGGGCCAAGATGTACTTCAAAAGCTTGTGGCCTGTAAAATAGGGCAGACTTCCACTGTGATACAAATTCCATTAGCGAGGATAAACAACTTAAATAAAGCTGTTAGCGTCAGTTGCCGTTGACTTTGATTTTCAGCATGGGACGCATTCAAGTGATCTTACTCCGTCAAATTCTGGTTTCAAATGATGGATGAATTTAAGTTCTAGGAATATATTTGTGTGAACAAATTACTTTATTTTTGTCCAACGTATTATGCGGCATGATTGGTTTCTAACCTTATGATACACAATACATTTAAATTCCTTAAATAACTCTATCCTTTAGTTGCTAACCTTATGATCTCTCAATACATTTGAATTCTTCAATAACTTTACGGTAACAAAAACAAACGTAATAACTAGTCACCAGTTCTAGATTCTAGCTCCTCATAAAGCTAGTACAAATTTATAGCTGGAAAATTTGTATTGCTAAATGGATTTAAGGAGAATTATAATTCAGTCAATAATGCTTTAGATTTGAGACTGAACATGATTTTAACATGTTCTACACCGTAGCTAGTAGTAAAGTTCCTTTGAAAATCCATGTCTTACAGGATTTGATACCACCGTCATATTTGGATGAGCTTTCGCTCTTGCAAGATCGAATTGCACCATTTTCCACAAAAGTTGCCTTTGATACAATAGAGCAAGAACTTGGATTACCAATAGAGGCACTTTTCTCCGAAATCTCACCTGAGCCTATGGCAGCAGCATCACTTGGACAGGTATGTCTTGCAGTTTTATTTAAAGTAATTGGGAAATGGTCCTTATCATGACTTTTTGGTGGTAAATTCATGAGATCAGAGATAAAATAAAGTTTACTGAAGATGTTTCAAAATCTGATGTTCGGAAAAGGTTTATCAAGCTAGGCTTCGCTCTAGTGGGAAGGTTGTTGCAGTAAAGGTTCAGAGACCTGGCGTTACAGCTGCAATCTCGTTGGACATACTAATCTTGCGTTACCTAGCAGGGATTGTAAGGAGAGCGGGAAAATTTAACACTGACCTTCAGGTAGGAAGAGAAATGATTTCATTTGCATTACACTTCTTAACTTTATATTTGAAACCACAACTCATATCTTGACACTATTATCATCTGCTTGTTTGTACATTTTATGGTTTAGTAGTCTTACAGTTTTCATGTTTTGTTACAAGCCAGCTTATGTACGGTCTTCTAATGTACCTCCCTGTTAGTTCTAATAGTTCTTTGCTGATTAAATGTAACTAACACGTCTCCAATTTGCAGTCAGTTGTCGACGAATGGGCATCAAGCCTTTTCCGGGTATTTAATTCTTTTCATGGCTTCATTACATAATTTCAGTTCCTTTATATACTGCATTTCGAAACAGGAAATGATACCTTCTTTTCTAGCGCGCATGCAGTCTGTTTGCAGTCAGTTGTGCTCAATTTTTTTTTATCATATACATTGATGAGAGATCTTCTTAGTCCATCATATTGAATACAGGTAATCCAATTGAATGCAGGAGATGGATTACAGGCGAGAAGCAGACAATGGAGTTAAGTTTAGGTAAGCAATTTATAATCGACTATCTCTGGCATCCTTTATGTTAGCTTTCTCTCTCATCAAAAAAATTGTACTGGTAAAATCTGACTGCTTTAAGAGAGTTTTCTTTATGGTATAAATATTTCATAAATGCGCTGCTGTAAATTTTGTCTTTACGAAATAAAAAACAAAGTTGGACTTATTAATTGACCTAAAAATTTGTTAGGGTGTAGAATCTTTACAAACAAGGAGTAGTACAAAAGTGGTTTGCTTTGTAGTTTGCTATTTGTATTCTAGTTAATAAAAATTCACTCATCCTCTATTTCTTGGGCATTGAAGAGTAGCAAAGATTCAGAAGATTTTGTCTGGCAAATAAGGTTAAATAACATGCTTTTCAAAAGTTCTCCTACCAAAATTTATATTCTTTCAGAAATGAATAATAGATGCCAAATTTATATAACAGAAAAACGTTTGGTCACTGAGTGGGAGACTATTTTATTTTTGAAACTTCTGATGGTTCCCCTCAAAAACTCCACACATCGGTATACGTGTTTTTCGGCATAATTTACATTATTAGAACTGAAACTGAAATTCAGTTCTCAATTAGAGAGCTTTAAATTATAAATGAAATTAGGCACCTCAATTTTCTTTCTAATAACTTAAATTTTGCAACATTCATGAGTGATGCTGTTTCTCCTGTGCTGAAACGATGTTTCAGCCTTCACTTGTATTAGCGTATGTTCTAATTCTAGTCGTCAATTTGCTGACTTGAGCGAAAATAGTTGTTTTGCCCCCCGCCCCCGCCCCCACCCAGACAAAATTCTATATGCTAATGAATATTTGCAGATTCATTTGACAATAGTTCGGTTGTGATCCTTAATATCTTTCCCTCTCTCTCTCTACATACATATTATATATATATACTCTGAATCCTTTGATTGGTTCAAACATTATCTTTGACTGTGGGCCGACTGCTTTCCAAACTGAGAAAGCAAATCTTCAAGCCCAATGTTCTGACTCTTGCTACTCAATCAGAC
Source organism: Phtheirospermum japonicum (assembly GCA_014905375.1). Classification (NCBI taxonomy): domain Eukaryota; kingdom Viridiplantae; phylum Streptophyta; class Magnoliopsida; order Lamiales; family Orobanchaceae; genus Phtheirospermum; species Phtheirospermum japonicum. The sequence goes on along the minus strand of BMAC01000003.1, from coordinate 2,211,000 downwards.
AGTTATATGGCAACATACGAGATGTTGTAGTTCCTGAAATGTATGTTGAGCAAACAACTCGCAAGGTTCTTACCATGCAGTGGGTTGAGGTAATTTCTTTTTTTTTTTTTTTCTAAATGTAATATGATTTTTTCCTAGGGCAATTTGAAACTATAGACAAGGAACATAACAAACTGAAAGCTACCAAATGTGCTTGCAGATTAGGTTATTGCTTGTATAGGAGATCATACTACAAAACTGTATTTAGATCCAATTTAACAGTGAAGACCTATGCTAGGAGATTTGTCATTCTATTTCCAAGTACTTTCACATATGTTTTTCAAATTATTGCCATTGTCATGGCAGTGTATAAGTTTTTGTTCAACTTGCCCACCTCCACAAGCGAAAAATAATGGTCACTTGCTGTAGACGTTGAGTTCTGTTAGTTGGCTAGTCGTTCCTTGGAAAAAGAATGATATCTTGTGGATATAATATCAGCCTTGAAGTGATACAACTTTTTTTTTATTTTTTTATTGTAACATAGAAAGTTAATGGCAGACACATGACATGACAAGCATAATCTGATGTTAAAGAGCTACCTAAGTGGGTTTGAGCTGTATATTGCTTTTGAGGAATGCAGTTCTTAGGTTCTATAACATTTTATTTGATCAAAATACTCTTGGTTTTTTAATCTCTTATATTTGTTGGCCCAAATTGAATGAATGCAGGGTCAGAAGCTGGCAGAGGTGAAAGATCTGTACATGATTGAGGTCTATTCATGAAATTAGTTCCAGTGTTCTATATCATCTAAGCCAAGTTCTAAATTACTTATTTTATGATCCAACAGGTGGGAGTTTATTGTTCATTCAACCAACTTCTAGAGTTTGGGTTCTATCACGCTGATCCACACCCTGGAAACCTACTTCAGACATATGATGGGAAATTAGCTTACTTAGGTACTTTTCTAATTTATCTGTATGATTTGCCATGTGGATGACTTGCTACATGATATTGCAACAATATCCTATTAATTTCAGTTTCTATACCTGAATTCTTCACTTGCAAGTTAGATAACATAACCTTCTATTTCTTCAACATTGTTGTCACATGACTACCTGTGCATTAGGAGTTGTACAGTACTCTGGGTCATTTTATACGACATATAGTAATGCTGTTCTTATTGATTGTTCGCAATGGGTAAATTTGCAAGGTCATGATTTGTGTATTTACAAGTTTTAATACAATAAACATATTTGGTTGAGATATTTGTTTTTAACTTAATATGTTTAGAATTGGAAGAAACTGTGTTGAGTTTTCTTAAGGCTTGCTTAGATCCAGACCTATTATGCCTGGTTTACCATCTTCGTCAACATTGTCTATGACTATGTATAATCATATATGAGTTTCTTTTTCATTATTTTCCTAGTTAGGAAGTGCAGTTCTCTGGGAGGAACAAGGAGGGTGGGTTTTGAGGTTGGGCAAGATATGGAAAATGAAAATCAAGACAGTGAAAGAACAAAATCCTATTTTATTTTGACATTGCCCAAGTGGAACTCCATATTCTTATGGTAGTGAGCCACTTAATCATTCAATTTGTCAAAAGAATATGCTAAATAGTAGCTTATAGGTTCTGAATCTAGTTTTCCTCTGATAAGATTCAGTGTAAAGATTCATATCATTCTATTCTGCGAGTAACATTGAAAATCTAGTTACTGAAAATAATGTTTGCCCATCCAAACCTTGAATTTCAAGGAGCACGCACAAACGGTTATCTTCTGGCATGACAACTTAAAATGTTTTCCTTTAGTTTGTGAACCTAACTGCTTAACTGTATCGGTTATTCATTCTAGTCGTGGTAATTGAATTCCAATGTATTTCATCTGCTCACAAAAAACGTGTTTAAATCCTCAGACTTTGGCATGATGGGTGAATTCAAACAAGAGCTTCGTGATGGCTTCATCGAAGCTTGTCTCCACCTTGTAAATCGCGATTATGATGCACTAGCAAAAGACTTTGTAACCCTTGGGTATCTTAACTATCTTTACATCAGCTGATAGTAGGCTTGTTATTCAAGATATATTGAAGACTCTTAAACTTCACGCAACAGGTTTCTTCCAGCAGCCGCTGACAAGGACTCCGTTACAGAGGCATTAACAGGTCTTATCTGACTCTAATATGCATATTTGGTCGCTTCATTGAAACTCAGCTTAGCCTATTCTTTCTCATTATCCATTTGCTATTATTTCAGTTTCACTGATTGGAAATAATGTGTAGGTGTCTTTCGCAATGCTGTTTCCAAAGGAATTCGCAACGTAAGCTTTGGGGATCTTCTTGGAAATTTAGGAACCACCATGTACTAGTTTTCAGTTAGCTTCACCTTCTATTGAGTATTTGCAATTTTAGTTTGATTTTAAATTCAGGAATTTTAATAATTTTTTGCCTGAATGTTGTAGAATAGTTATTAGTATTGATGGAGATAAGGTACCAAACTACTTATAATCAGAAAAGGAAGCCTATACTTGCCCCATGTTTACATTTGAATGATTTCTTTCACTTGAATACATCCTAATTTTATGACCAAATTGCCTTGTTTATGCCTGCAGGTACAAATTCAAATTTCAAATTCCTTCTTATTTTTCTCTTGTCATTAGAAGGTGGTTCTGTATTTCTTTTGTTATTTATTGTATGCTATGTACATTTAATGATGTTCTACATATACACTAGTTGCTATGGAATCTATTTAACATTTGCAAGATGAATTTTCTGGGCCATCCAGTCTTGCTGTTTTGGAGGGAATTGCCATCAGCTTCAACCCGGATTACAAGGTTTTGGGCAATACATACCCTTGGATTGCCCGGAAGGTGCTTACTGACAGCTCACCAAAGCTAAGATCGTCTTTACAAGCCCTTCTTTACAAGGTAACTGTGATATATCAAATCTCACAACTAAATTTTGCTTCCAAGATTCTCTGTGTGGCAGTTGTGTCTTACAAGATCAAGGATACTGATATCAAGTTTTTATACTAGGATGGAGTATTCAGGATTGATCGATTAGAGTCTCTCTTAGCAGAGGTGAGATAATAATGTGCTGATAAATATGTACACCATCTTTGTCCTGTATGTCATTCTGTTTGGGGAAAAGTTAGTGAAAACTGAATTTATGTTGGGTTGCATTCCTTCCGGCCTCTGTTTGCTTATGCATATCATAGACCACTGTATTTCTCTTTCCTTCTTATTGACATTTCGTGAATTCGAATATATCTGTCCCAGGGTGCTGCAATAGTTCGGATTAGCAACACTTGTCTGAAAACCAGGAATATTTTTCTTCGAAGAAAAACTTATCCTAGTTATTGCCTTCATTAACCATATGCAGACCCAGGTGTTTAAGATGAGAATAAAGTAATGCACTAAATCACTTGCATCTTTCAGTTCATGTAAAATAAGGTGTAAATTATTTAAATATTTATTCTGTTTAATCTTGATTGAGGATGTGGTAGTTTAAAAGTTCCCATTGCTCTGGTGAACGGTGCATGGTTAAGGGATTTCGGAAATGTGCCTTAGGTCATTGTACGAACCTGAAATATACTCTTATAACTTTGTCCCTTGCTAAACAAGTATAACAGAGATCATGTATTTGTCCGAAGTGTGGTTCTCTGCTTTCTGAATTCCTTTTCTGCTCTACCTTTCTAATTATGTACAAAAGTAACGCATTAATTTTTAAATGATTTTCAATTCCACAAGCAAACTTTTTTTTTTCTGATAGTATATTTTTCTTTGAGCAGTCGCTGCGTGCCAGGACAGAGAGAGCGTTGGTTACAAAGCAGGTAGAAGACGACAGTAAGATGGTTATCAAACAACTTCTGTCCTTCGCTTTGAATGAGAAGGTATATCCAACTTGTAACTCATCATTGGTAGGCAGAACGCATTAACTAGATAAAAAATTAGTACTCTAATACATTTTGATTTGTACAGGGAGCATTTGTGAGAGACATACTTCTTGAGGAATTTGCCAAGGTATGATTTTGGGACATCAGTCTGAGTGTCTTTTGTGGAATCAAGTGGAGCGTATTTTGGATCCTAAGTTCAATCCAGAGTTCTTTAATATTGATCAGATGCAAGTATACATCTTTGAAATATTTCTCATTTTTCGGGGAACTTTTTTCTCCTTGCTTTTTTGGTTGGTTTATAAGGTCTCCAATTCAGTTTTGATGCTGGACGTTGTTGCATATTATGTTGCAAATGGAATATACACTTCTGAAACTATTTAAGGCATCAGCACTTAAAGCTTCACCTGATAAAAAAATGTTTATATCAACACACCATATAACATAATTTGTGAATTTATTGTGGTTTAAAAATCTCCACTAACTTTTCGGATTGTATTTCTGTACTATCTTTTTGTGATTGCAATTGATACTTATTATTACCTCCTTTATAAGTGATAATAGGGCTTGGATGCACTTGGACTAGCGACCTTGGATTCAATAACGCTTGCAATGACTGGAAACTTACCTTTCAGACCGTATCCTGTTTCGTCTATGACTGATGAAGACATTACCAATCTGAAGACACTGCGACGACTCATGATATTACTTTCAGGGCTTCAACAGACCGAAAATTCTGTGGTAAGATATTTTCGTTAAGGATCATTATTCTATCCACAATCAGTAGACACATAAGTGTATCTACCTAATGCTTGTAGAAGTTGAATAAGTCGATCCATCAGGACATGCAAGTTTCATCTTCTTCGGCTCAGCTTAATGACTTCATGCTTAGATTGGTAACTAGAAACATTTGTTGATCCCAATCTTGAATTGCTAAGCTATGCCTCGTCCTGCTTGTGTTGAGTGTCAATTTTAGTTAAAACATTTGAACTTATTTATTCATCTTAGTTTTGGTTTATGTAATATGTGTAATTCACTCTAACATCCATCTGATTTTACTTTTCCAGGTAAATCGTGTTTTATTACTAACTACAATTTGAGTTTATACTCTCAAAACCACGCCTTGATAGTTTTTTTTTCCTTCCTCTTATTATTTTCTGGGAATGGCTTGGGCTTGCCTACTTGTATTTTATTGAGCATGCTTGCAACTTGTTCATTGAATAGCATGATTTGTGGTAAATTTTGCTCCCTCAACCTAAAGATAAGAGTTGCACTCAGTTTCCCAAGGATTGTATAATTTACGAAAAGAAATAATTTGCAATAAATGTATAAATTGTTAATTTTCTTCTAGCAGGAAGTCAAAGGAGTCGGCTCATATCTCATTCAAAAACCATCTTCAGATGAAGCAGCATTGCTCCCTTACGGATTGATATCAGGTCAAGAAATGTTACCACTTCTATCTGTGATTGCTGAGGTAAGAATCAAGCATCTTCATCTCTCTAGTAAAAAATTGTTGTCACCATGTTGAATACGTTAGTATTTTGCATTATAAATTTGCTTGATTCTACAATTGCTGTATCGCTTGTGTTCAACCCTCTTAAGCCATATCGCATTGCTATTCGTGATCCTTTTTTTCAGCTCCCACAAGATTCACAACAGAAATTGTTACGATTGCCAGCAGATCTGGCGGGAAAATTAGTTTCTCGTGTTGCTGCAAGGACCGTGAGACGGGCTTTCCTGTAAATAGATCTGGAAATTCTGTTTCCTGCACTGATCATCGAGCGTTAAGGAATTTGGAGGTCTTTCACATGGCTAGCTACTTGCCATGATTCGTTTAGAGTCATTCGCTGTGATCAGCTATCAAATAGGAGTCAATCAAAAGAAGCCTCATTTATCTCCATTTACCAGTGGTGAGGTACTTCATAGTTCATATACAAGTGCAGATAACAGTACTGCATTTATGTTAGAAATTAAGAAGATATTCTCAGCTAGTTTTTTCAGCTCAAAAATTCTGATCAACCCAATCAATAAATGTAACTATATTTGTTTCGATTACAGTATGATTTTATGTGATGATAATGCCTTCAAATTGAATCTTTGGCTTCAACTTACGTGCGCTACTGTTTCGTGACGAGATTCTTGTTCAAGTGTTTTTTTAATTAATTAAAATAGATTGTAATTGTTTGTAATCAACCGACAATCAGTTTCTATTGAATTTCAATTTCAATTTTCAATCTCGTGAACTGAAATTGTGGTTGTGGCGTTTAGAAGATTGAAGATTTCCATCTCTTTTTAATTTAGCAGCTCGAAGCCATGCAGTATGAAACCATAGGAATAAACAAACATGTGTTAGGTCAGATTAATGGGTCATGATCTGTTAGACTATCTGACCCGATATTATAATGTTTTGGTTTTTATACTATGATATATTGGTTTTTGTACTTGAAAGTATTGATTTTTTATAAATCTCTGACCCTTGCTATGATGTATTGATTTTTCATTATAATGTATTGGCTTTTGTACTATGATGTGTCGGTATAAAATTTTGGCTTAACGGATGATCCGTTAATGTGGCCTAACAAGAGTGCTGCTCATAGGAATAATCTCTCCCCCGTAATATAATGTATTGGAATTGGTATTGATATTGGTATTGATTTGACCATAAGATTAGTTCACCAAGAAAATAGAGTATTGACCTACAATACGTGCTCGCTGACCTGATAGACCTCCAAAAAACTCCTGTCGACCTGATCGACTTACAAAACAAAACTCAAGTTGGACAGTCCACTTAAAAAAACAAAATTCAAGCCGGACAATCCCCTTTTAATAATGAATGCGAGAGCTAAAAAAGTAGGATAGAAATCAACTTAGAGAAAAAAGAGAGGCATGTGTCCTCTTTATATAGACAAGAGATGTGTTCCCAATTTAGGGTTCTCATCTCCTATTCAAACCACAATACCATTAACCACCGATTTACAATTAGGATTTCTCTTATATGTTAAATTACCATGAATATTAGAACTCTCGATAAATTACTGTATTAACCATGGCCAATAACCATATTCATGTCCTTAGTCCGTCGGGACCCCATACCATAGTACATATCAACCCACCAGGACTCAAGATCTTGTTAAACGTAAAGCCCAACTCACAGTACCGAGCTGTTATAATAACAGTTACTACATAAGAGCTCGTCACCCTTATATAAGAGATCGTCACTCCCATATAAGAGCTCACCGCTCCTACAAACAGCTCGCCCTCCTATAGAAGAGATCGCCCACTTCTAAATGTGAGGTCCCTTCATAAATTCTTACAAACCTGCATATCTACCAATCTGGATATTTGATGTCGTATCAGCTAGTCCCCCACATTCTACTTGATTGAGGTAAAAAGTCAATCCCACATACCTTTTAGCTTCTTCGAACTCCAATTTTCAAAGTCTTAATTCTCCTATCCGCGATATTTCTTCTAAAGCAGAATCAACAGAAATTCCCCTAGTCAGGCCAAATAGAAGAAAAAATATTACCGCACCCAGAACCGGTCTAATTGATGAATCTGCAGGGAGCCCCTCCTGGTCCGAGCTTGAGGCTCAAGCTAGAGCCTGAATTGAGGAGATCCCAAAAGCTATTCCTTTATCGCAACCACAAATACCTTCATCCTCATCTTACCCCGATTTCTTCTTCTTCAGACCTGTAACGATTGTACCCCCATCTGCTCATGCCGAGCTACCCTCTTCTTTCGCGAGCTACCCGGGTGACTACCGAAAATCCCTGGGTACTCCTTGATCGTACCCTGCTCGCAAATTTCATAAAAAGCCTTCACCTTCCAGACACTATCCAGTTTGTCCAGCCCGAGGCTGGTAAAAATGATCCATACCATTCCCCTCCAAACCATATTACTGTCTTCGACGACCATATAAGAGCAGGAATCAAATTTCCTATGCACCCCTTTCTGGTCGTCGCAGCTGAAAAATACATAGCCTCCCTATTCCAAATGACTCCCAACTCCATTAGATTTATAACCAGGTATATAATCTTATGTACATGCTATGCGTAGAACCTGATATAGATTTATTTTACTTTTGTTATATAATTAAAAAAAAAAAGGTACCTTCTACCTCTCATCGCGCCAAAAAGCGCATTTCTTTGTTCGCCCCTCCTCCAAAGTCACGAGTGACGATCAAAATTTTTCTTCCTCTCTTTTAATATGCCCTGGCCATTTCCTACGGAATAGAAGGAAGCGACCCCTCCTTAAGGACCAGTGCCCACAGAGAAAAACACCCCTCTCTCCACAAAAAATATTCAGATTTGCTCAAGAAATTGAGCAAGTTCCCTTGTGATGTGATGAAACTCACTGAGTTGGAGAGGGTGTACTCTTTCATGGGTCTCGGTCAGCGACCTCTGCAAATGAACAGGCCTGAATTTGGTAGGATTAACACATTATAGATCTGCCCCCCCTTTTTTTTCTAGCCTGCATAAAAACAAACAATAATCAACTCTCCTTTTCTGCAGAGCACATTGTATTCGCCAGTGGTTCTTCGAGCTCGGAAGGAGCAACAATGGCTTAAGCAGACCCATCTCATATCGTGACCTCCTCAGCTCCCACGATAAACACAGAGGAGGAGGTGGAACTTGCTCTTGCCGCCAGGGACAAACCGGTGGAGATCGCCGACTCTGAAGACCAATTGCCCCTACACGCTTCACTGGGCAATGGTAAGAAGAAGCGACCTATTCACGGCCGAGCCCAAGCTTAATCTGCATCTCTGCGCCCAAAACGCCTCCGTACTCAGGGAGCATCTTTCTCGGGCTCCCCCATTTTGAATAATGGCCTTCTGCACTGCAATGATGCCGAGCAGTTTCAACCCTTCCTCCAAAGCGAGATGTTAACTCCAGATAAAAAATATCTGGCGACCCTCAAGATGGCGGAACAGGCGACCCTGCTGTCTCAGCATATTGCCCAGGTAATGATCCTCTGAAACTTATTCTTACCATGTCACATGTTAACCTATTCTTAATCCATAACTCATTCTTTTCCATCTTTGTCAACACAGCTCCAACCCATTGCGAGCTCCATTTCCAGTTACCTACAAGTTGTCAGCTCCGAAGAGGAAACTGCCGACCAATGGAAGAAAGCATGCGGCGAGCTGTTGACCCAAGTCAACCACAAGACGAAGCAGCTATCTCTAACTCAGGGAGAGTTGGACGAATCCCGTCGTCAATTAGCGGCCCAAACTGAAGAATCAAAATTTTTAAAGTGCCAGCTAGAGACGATGAAGATTGAGGTTGCCTGGCTTGCAAAGAGCCAGATTGAGTTGGAAGGGCTACTGCTAGAGAAGGAGAAGGAAAAAGAGCAAGAGGTGCTCATGGCACACAGGCAGTGGGTTGATGAAGGTTGTCGCACTTTCTTAAGGAGTGAAGTGGGCCAACGGTTCGTTGTGGCTTATAGGACCAGTCTGCTTGCGACCTACCGCCACACGATGACCTTTTTTCAGAAGGTGGGAAAAGGGGCGAAGTTGTACTTCAGGACTACCTTTGAGCGAGTCAAAGCCCAGCTCCATGCAGCAGGGATTAACTTCGAGTTGGATGAAAAAAAGTTGGAGGACGATCTACCTCCTTTCTATTTCTGGCGCGGTGACGTCAACCAGACTCTTAAAGCTGCCTGGTGGACTCAATGTGTGGCTCAGGCAATAATGAAGGTCGGGCTTAGTGCCGAGCTCGAAGTCCCCTTAGACGAGTTGGTTCCCCTTTCTGCCCCTTAATGTAATTTCTCTCACATATTTTGTAATTCGACTTCTCCAATTTAATGGAACTTTATTTCCCTGCATCAAACAATCTTTAGTTTGCCATGAATGAATCGCGTTTTATAAAAACTTACGCCATCTGTCCTTTAGCACTAATACCATCAAGCTAACCCATAAAAACTTGCAATCCTTAAAGGTTGCATCCATAAGAACCGTAAAAAAAAATATTATATAAACATCTCAATAATAAAATAAGCATCACCTTATTACTATAAGGCTTGTTAACCATGAATTTTCACCCAAAAACAGAACACCATATCACTTACCGACCTCAAGGCCTACTGACTTAGGCATCGCCTTATAACCACAAATCCTTTTAAACCATGAACCTTTCCATAAGGTCAGAATACCATGAGGCCTACCGACCTCATAACACATTGTTTTAAGAATTGCCTTATAACCATAAGACCATTTACCACCATATATTTGTCAACCTAATTTAGTCAACTCAAAAGCCTCTGCTGACCTATACCAAAGTCAGCCCAATAAAATTTCTCACTGACTTAACACAAGGTGGTCGAAAGAAGTCACCAAATATCACATCAAGTAGAACCATAATATACCAAAATCATATTAAATCATAAGTGACCGAGAAAACTTACCCCGTCCCCCATGTTCTAATAACTTGAATAAAGTAAAACAACTAGATCAAATTAACACATAATATACCAACCAAATAGCCCAAGGAATATGTTAATAATAATAATAATAATAATAATAATAATAATAATAATAATAATAATAATAATAATAACATCTTAGTTTATTTAGTAATTATATGTTACCAAAAATAAATTTAACACGTCTTTTCAGCATGATAAATAATATATTTTCAGTCTAATTTAAATATCTATATCTTGAATTCTTTTTAGTCCATTTATTTAAATAAATAGAAAATATATATCTCTCTTGATTGTTTAAATTAAACTTCAAAATTGATGCAAGTCGAATCAGGCCAAAATGAAAAGAAAAAAAAAATGTTGGGCGAAGTTTTGTTTTGGTAAATTCGAAATGAAAAAAACTTGTAGCATGATAATTTGTTGCGTTAAAAGCAAAATGGAAAAAAAAAACTCAAGATGACTAGCCACGACGTGGGCACTCCGACGATGAAGTCATGATAGTAATAAAAAGAGATAATAATAAAGAAGAATGGATATCGGTCATAATTATCCCACATAAAAGTCGAATAATACATGAATAAAAAACGCAAAATAGGGCCTGGATTAGGCTTGTCAACTAAATAATAAGATTCCTTTCAAAGATGGTATAAAATCTCATAAAATAATAAATAGATGTTAAGTATATCTCTTTTCCTTAGTTACAAGTATTAATTTAGGAATATTCTATAAGTCCACGACCTCCGAGCTAATCAGCCCATTTAGGCGACCTCTGACCTTGCAGGCCTAATGAAGCAACCTAAAAACGTACTGTGAAAGGTGCTCCAATTATCAACCTTAAGTCTATTCAATTACTCACAATAATCGAGTTGAGCCGATTTTTCAAACTAAAACTTGGTCGAACTGGGCGTGCCAACATTGAATGTGTATTAGCTAGTCCACCCTACTTTGGTTGATTGATATACGAATCAGAATCATGTAGAGTAGATAAAAGAGAAAATAAATTATTCTGCAAGTGAACTATTAGTCTGAAAACATCTCATCCAACCTCAAATAAGACAATAGTAAGTCGTGCTAATACAATAATAAAAGAATAAATTGAATTAAACTTGATAAGCCAAAAAAGTTGGACCACCAAATATAGGGGGTACTAACCTCGAAAAGAGATCAGCGACCTGAATTGATGGTAAAATATGTCTCAACGACCTCTAAAACCCTCCGCAATCGTCACAGCGACCTCGCCAATCCTGCAAAACAACGCCTAGAACGGGCCGGATTTCGAGCCCGTTAAGGCCCTTCGACGCTTAAGTTAATAAGCGAAATCAACACTTTCGTCTCTCTCTCAATATTCAAGTATATCAATGCGTAAAGTAATAATGGCGTGATAATGATAATAAAATAAGAGATAGAAGCCCCTTTTATAGAGATAGGAGAAATCCTCCACTATCTAGGGTTACCTTACATAACCAGAATTCCATTCTCATCACAACTCTATAACCGACTCTCAATTAGGACTTCTCATATATAGCAAGTTCCCATAAACATGAAACTTCTCAATATATTACCGAAATAAGCCCGGGCATACAGCCCACCAGGCCCACACACATATTAAACTTTCAATCAGACTCAAATACTCAGCCCAACCCACCAGAGATCACGACCCTATATGAGAACTCATCCTCATACTACAGGTCGCTACTCCAAACACATCAACTCGCTTACTTTTAAGGAACAGCCTTTAGCTCGTTCACTTCTCAAATACATAATACAGATCGCCCATCTCCCAGGAGGCACACCCTCTCCTAAAGATAGGACCACTTTCCACAAATAACCATATACATCACGTAATATCATATATAGAAAATTTGGTCCACATCAAAACTAAGATAGTAAATCACAAGAGACCATAATAAGATAATTGGCCGAGTTGAGGTAAAAATAATATAAGCGAGTTTTAATCGGAACATTCTACCTATTATTTATCAAAATGAAAACAAACTACAATATAATATTTGAAGCAATTATTGCAATGAGCTATTCAGTAAATTCTACTTCAGTTTTACGTGATTAACACTAGTGTACCATACTAAGGAGAATTCCACTTCTTCATGCTGTTTCACCCAGACCTCTTGATTCTAGTTTTAATTGCTTAGTACTAATATGGAACAATTCTCCTCGTATCCATGACATATTTCTAAATAACCAATCAAATCATCACTAACAAATAATCGACCTTAGTTACACAATACTTTAACATCCAACTACCAAATAACCATAACACCATCTTCAAAGATTTTACGAAATCTATCATTTAAACTAAAACATCCCGGATCACAATCGCCCACCTCAAAGAAGCGACAAGCCAAAACCATTCAATTAACTATACTCTCCGAACTAATAAAGCGTCGGGCAAACCATACCATATCATCCATAATCTTCGACCTCATAAATAAGTCCATACATAATCTCCGACCCCATAAACAGGTCGGAGAGCCATACCATACCATCCATAACCTCTGACCCCATAAACATGTCGGAGAACCATACAATACCACTCATAACTATGACCCCATAAACAGATCGGATAACTATACCATACTTTCTATAACCTCCGACCCCATAAACTTGTCGGATAACCATAACATTTCATATATAAGTTAACCTCCGAACCTATTAACAGGTAGGAGAACCATACCATACCATCCATAACCTCCAACCTCATTAACAAGTTAGAGAACCATACCATGCTATCCATAACTTTCAACCCCATAAACAGTTCAGAGAATCATACCATAACATTCATATCATCTCCGACCTAATCAAGCCAACTTAATCAAGCATCGGGGCATAACCATCCATACCATCTCCGACCTAGCAAAGCGTTATTCATCTCTTTCCTTTCCTAGCTGAACATTCTTTTAGCCTCAATTTGTATATACTCCCTCCGTCCCACAAAGATAGTCCAGTTACCATATTTAACATATCATTAATTTTTTATTTCCACACATACCCTTAATTAATATTCTTGAAATACTATTTAACATATCATTAATTTTTCATTTCCACACATACCCTTAATTAATATTCTTGAAATACTAGTTTTCTACCTCGTAAGTTGAGAATTAATGATTACAATRCAAAATCTTACTATTCCAATAACAAATATACTAATTCCAACACTGATTTTTATAATTATTAATAATTGATATTAATAAATTCAAGAAGGGTATAATTGAAAAATACTAACTAAATTAATGACTTAAACTATATAAACTACTCATTTTTTAATCTGTATGAAACTAACCGCATGACCATCATTTTGGGACGGATGGAGTATAGTAACATCTCATGAATGAGCACGGAGTATCTCAATCTACGCAGGACAAACCATTGCTTTCATCAAAATAGTTTGACCATTCAAAGTAATTTTTTGAAACAAGATACGTCCTTACTAATCAATCAAATAAAAATGTACTTCTCTAAGAATTGAAACACTACACACTATTCTTCGTGTTGTCTCATACTCATAAAATACCACGAACCATATAACTAATACTTGGAAGATGTAGGTTAGCATAACACCTTCTATTCTTACATAAGACACAAAATTAAATACAAAGAACGATCATCCAATAGTATGATGATAATCAACGATGATTAACAAACATCATCTTAACAACATCATTAGCCAAATATCATCACTTATAGCCGCGCCATACTAAGCGCACACAATTAAGTGTTACCAATCCCATATATACCACTTTCGGAAATAAATCTTCCCAAACTTGTCAAATTTAATAAATTGACTTTCAACAATAACCATGTGCTACCCAACCATAATAACTCAAAAGTACAAGGAAATTAAAAACTTGTCGTCGTTGTTGTGACTTACGAGAAATTCTAGACCTCTATCGGGTGACAATCCCCCCTCGGTCACTACGAACGTCCCCACTGTGTGAATTAGCTATAAGACCAATAACAGTAATAAAAATATATCAACTCTTTTTACAAGGAAAAGAAAAAAAACTGATTAAAGATAGATATTACTAAAGCTGGCAAGAAGATAAATCTGACTTAATGGCACCCAATTCTCGTTGATCAAGTCAATTGGCAGGTGGATGCAATGAAATTAAGTTCAGGCCCCAATTTTTTGAGCACCAAATTATAAATATCATCCAAATAATAATAATAACAATCAAATATTCATTAAATATACTATAAATATATACGAAAATTGCTCATGATAATTCAAAACTAGATAGATAGACAGACAGATACCAATTACAGAATATATTTCATGAGCATATTAGTCGACTCTCGACCGCTCAAAAACTGCCCCTTAAATTCAAATTACTTACAGCAAGGCGCTGCGTTTCACCAAAACTTCCCATTTACATATTAATAGAGTACCACCATATAAAATATCGTCAACTCACTAATCTCTCAGAGGTTCCAACAAACATCCACAATACAGCACACAATACTCCAATTAAAGACAAACATATAAAACCTATTCCAGATTTACCCGACCTTCTAGAACCTGCAGCAACATTCATGTTCCTGGTGGCATTTATTCTTACCCTACTGAAGCTAGACATTCTTTCAAAAGCCCTATTTACCAAAGCACTTTCCGAGGCCGAAGCAGGAGTTGTAGGTATAGACTCCACAAATGACCATAGAGCAGATGAGAACCATGAATCTGTACCATCATCCTGATTGTTGCTTCCATTTTCATTTGCCCCGGCAGGATGATTTACAAACCCATCATTTTGATTTTGATGTATAACACCTAAAAATTACCCCAGAAAAAAAGCTAACAATTAGTAAAAACACAACTTTCATTAGAAGAAGAGCTCTTGAAGCTGGCTCAAACTCCCCAATTTCCACTTTGGGCTCGAGAGTTTTTCACCACCTCGAAGATGACATGGTTTTGCCATACCATCCATCTGACCAAGAGCTCTATAAATATTAGTCAAATAGTAGTAAAACTGATGTGCAAATCATTACATATTAGATAAAATCATAGATACATTTTTAGCATCTCAAAAATTGTCTCATTGGGATTTCCACAAAAATCAGTACCTGAATTTGGCAAAGAAACGAGCCCCTGATTTACTTGCGTATCAGTTACAACACTGCAACTTTGCTCGTTTGTCCACATCTGATACATATTCGCACCCGAATTGTTATATTGTTGCTGTTGAGTCAGGTAATTTCCAGTCGTGCCATCAAAATTGTTAAACTGCAAACTCGAGACGGTGTTCACAGCCCTACCGTCAAAATCATTCATGCAAGGCTGAGAAACCCCACTCGGCCCCACCTGACAAAGGTATGACGAGGCGTCCTCAAAAAGATCAAACTCATTCAAACCATCAAAATCATCAAACACCTGCTTCTCTTGATTATTCACCATATTATCCGGATTCTGAACGGTCAAAATCGGACAACTTAAATCGTCCATTTCAAGAAAATCTTCAAGAAAATCCTCTTCAATGACACGAGGATTTACCACATTAACAATCGGATTCGACGAGACCTCAGGTGCCTCCCACAAGGGCAATCCAGTAGTCCCGGACTGCGTAATGTCAAAACTATCCCTAACATTCACATTTGCTTTCTGACCAAGCGGTACAGAAACATCCCTAGAAGAACCGTCAAACGAGTGACTAAACGCCTCGACATCACCAGTGAACTGTTCAAGAGAATAACCATTTACAGGCTGTACAGGGATAGGCTCATCATCCGTTATCCGTTTCAAAATCTCATCAAGGTCATCGCCCAATGTGGACCGAAGTTGACTACTGACCGTTTCAGGAATCTCGATAAGTGCCACATCATTAGAATCCTTCTGTACTGAATTTTCTTCCTCGACGTGACACTCAACTTCGAGCCCATCCTCTTCCCAGTCCTCTTCTCTGAAGGGTGCGCCATATTCCTCTCCGTTTTTGGGACCCAACCCACTTTTCTTGAAGAGCTTGTAAAGAGCATAGTAATCTTTTGCACTCTTGCATCTATTCAGCTCTCCTTCGTCCATAGTGTATTCGTGCATCACCCAGTCCGTTCGTGCTCCATTTGGGGCACGGCCTCTGTAGAACACCAAAGTCTTTTTTAGCCCGACGACACGAGTGCCACATGAGATGATACGGTCCTTCCCGGTCGCTTTCCAATATCCGTGCCTCGTTGCTCGATTGGACCTTTTTGGGTATTTTCTATCTCTGGGGCTGAAGAAGAACCATTGCCTATCACCGGTTTTGAGTTTTGACATCCCTGCATTTTTAATTTGTGAGGAGTTAGTAAATTATGACTCGTGTACGGAAAAAAGAAACTACCAACAAGACTCGATATTAGGAAAATATTAAATCACATAGGTCAGCAAACTACTATCACATAAAAAGGGGGCAAAAAATTAGAAACTTCAAGCAGAGAATGAAAAATATAGAGTTCAATTGTTCAGTTCACTTGTACATGTTCATATTCAAAACAACACAAATCATTATATGCATCAGCTTAATTATTGTTTACAATATGTGTGTGAAAAGACTACGGCGCCTTCACGACACCATGCCCCCCACCCACACCCACACACCCGGCATTTACATCCGTTAATATTTTAATATTTATAGCCTTAAATTGATACAACGGTTTTGATTTCCCATATATTTATAGCACATTCAAAATTGGATACAAAACAAAAACTGGAAACATAAAAATAAAAATAACAGTAATCACACAGGAAAAGCAGACAAATTGATCAGCTAACCCCAGCGTTGACTTTAAACATACTTAACACTAGCCAAACCAAATACAGATCTGAAACTTCTCAAACTAAATATAACAAACAAAACCTATCAACAGAAATCAATAACCCAATTTAAAAAATCAGTCCCGTTGCAGAAAAATATACATATATCGTTTAATCAACCCAAAAATCAAAATAAAAATCTAATCGAGAGGCCATACACACAAGAAAACGACGATCGAATACACCTGGAGAACTAAAACAATTAAAACACCAAAAAAAATCAATTACCAACAAAAGGAAACCAACAGGAGTGAAAAAACCTACCAGGCAACTCCTCAGGATCCCACTTGTAAACATCCGTCTCATTGATTACATCAAGACGGTGTCGTTTGGAGCAGATCTTCCTCTTCAGATAGTAAAGCACGAGCTCCTCATCGGTGGGATGAAATCTGAATCCCGGAGTCATAATCTTTCCGTCCCAGAAACAATCCGTAGTCACCTTCATATTTTCTTCACCGAAAAAGATATGGGTTTTTTCCGTCTGAAAANCCCATACAACCAAAGAAATTAAACACAACTATTGGATACTACCCGAACGTCCCAAATTAGAAAAATTTAAGAGAATTCTCAATCTACCTAAAACCGCCAAGATGGTCTTACCCGAAGGGCCACACGTAGACCCCCTGCGACCTCCACCCAACCATATCACCCTTTTTGACACACTACTAGTAGTGGGGTTTAGGTTTCCAGCTCACCCCTTCTACATCGAAATCTCCAACCTATACAACATCTCACCTTTACAATTAACCCCCAACTCTGTGAAGTATCTGGATGGATACCTCTTACTGTGTGAATACTACAACACCAATCTTGACCCAGGCTTCTTCCACTTTTGCTTCCAGATAAAATACCAACAAAACTCTTTCTATCTCTCCACTCGGTCGGGGTTAGCTCGCTTTCTTATAAATCCCCCCAACAAAGTCCCCGAGTGGAGAAAGAACTTCTTCTTTATCTATAACACCGAAAATTGGCCTTTCATAACCGAACTAAAAAAACCCCAAACAATACAAGCCAACCACTTCCAAAGAGTGCCCCCGTCTATACAAAAAATACTTTGATCAGCTCGAGGATTGGAGCAAACACCCATTCGATATAACGCTCCTCACCAGCCGATCCGACATGTTTTGCTACGTGGGCATTGACTCTCGCACAGTGGCACCAGATCTCTCCATCACTGATGATGAATTTGGTAGGTGCTTTAGGTTTCATAATTACACCTTACCATTTATAGCATAAACCAAATAGTAACAATCTCTCTATTTAATGCAGTGGCCTTCATCAAGTACTGTGCGGCGACCCGCACTGAGGAGGAACAAAAACAGCCCTCCCCTAAATCCAAAGCTCGCCCTGTTCCCGCTCCGGCCAACGCGAGCGAGGCCACACAACAGGCCTTTGGGGCAGCCAGCGGGGAAGAGGAAGAGGTCCAATTAATCAAACGACCTAGCAAAAATAAAGGCAAACGTCCTCTTCATGATGCTCCTAAGAACCCGACGGCAAGGAGCCCAAGCCCCAGCCCGCCAGAGCAGAAGAAACGTCGCCTCCGCAAGGGCCCGGCGCCAATTTCAACTAGCGCATCTAGCCTGAGCAAAGTGTTGACAAAGCTGGATGATGCCGACGACGTCGAAGCTCTTCTCAGCGAGCACGCCCTTAAGCAGGTATAAACAAAAGATCGTTGCCCATAACCCATTCCATAACTCACTTAGCTATAGACCAATACTCACAAAATGTAACGATTGCAGCTGAAGTCTCTGTTCGCTAAGTTTTCGGAGGAGTTTGTAGCTCGTTCATGGCGAGCAACCTCCAGAAAACCATTGACGAGCTAACTACCCAAGCTGAACAGCAAACACGGCAGCTTTCACTGACACAAGGGGAGTTGGACAGAACACTCCAATTGTTGAAGGCCCGTGATGAGGAGATAGCCATTTCCAAGAGCCAGATCAACAGCCTGAAGGACGAGGCCACTCGCGTGAACAGCGAGCTAAGCAAAAAGACAGAAGAGCTTAGCAAAACAACAGGAGAGCTCGCCCTTCATCAACAAAGGCTCCCAGAACTCCTCAAAATAGCTCGGGAAGAGAGTGTAACAGAAGGCCATAAGAGTTTCCTCCTCAGCGAGCTAGGCAGAAAGTTCATTGAAGCCTATCGACAAGAAGTTGTGAAGGCATATGAGAAGTCTTCCATCTACTTCGGGCTGATGGCAGGTGGTGCTGCAGAATGGGTCAGTTCAGCGGCAAGCATGATCAAAGAGGAGATCGCTGCTCTAAACATCTCCTACTCCCCTAACGCGGAGGGTCTCATCAATAAGATGCCGCCGTTTAGCACCTTCAAAGGCGACTGGCAACAGCCCATTGATGCTAAGTGGTGGTTATCTTTCCAGAGTCGGGCGGCCTTATCTGCGGGAGCTTACGCCGAGCTGAAGACGCCTCTAGACGACCTACTACCTACACCAGAACTGGCCAACACTTCCGCGCCCGAGCTAACTGTCACCCCGGCATCTGAGCCAGTCCCCACAGATCACCCTGCCACAATTTCTGAAAAAACTGTTTAAACATTTTATCGCTTTCTAGCTCGTAATTTCTGTGTAAACACTTGTCAACTTTATTTGTCATTCGATTTAGTTACTCTTACTGTCATTCTCCCTTATTGAAAATAAGCAGTAATGTCCATCACACTATCCATCTGGAAACATGCAAGATTAGATCTCGAGCACATAAAACACATTAGCTCGCAATATTTCAACAACTATCCACCACAGCCATAAAAAATAAAACTCGCGCAAACAACAACTCAATCAATAGAAATAGCTCGCCCAACTATGTCATTACCCACTTTTTCAATCATCTTGCGGGAGAGGTGTCCTCCAATTCCAGAATTATCCCTCTCCTCGCCATAATAATCACAAAAACACAATTTTCTAAAACCATTTGACCGAGAGAGATGTACTAACTATCTTCTCCCATCATAACATCCACAAAAATCACTTCTTTCAATAGCTCGCTTGGTCGGGAGAGGTATCCTCCGGTCCAGAGTTACCCTCTCTCACCATAAACAAAAACTTCTGAAACAAGCATTAGGTCGAGAGAGGTGCCCTCCGGTCCAGAGTTACCCTCTCTCACCAAAAAAGAACTTACAAAAATAACCACTTTCAACTACTCGCCTGGTTGGGAGAAGGGCCCTCCGATCCAGAGTTACCTTCTCCCACCATAAACCCTTACAAACAAAATCCTTCGTCTTATCTTTCCCACACAAACTTTCTGTGGGAGAAGTGCCCTCCGACCAGAGTTACCTTCTCCCGCGATCCACCCTCTATGCGTAATACTTCTTCAAATGGCACACGTTCCAACTTCGGGGTAAAATCTTCCCATCTGCACTTTTGAGTTTGTACGCACCGCCTCGCAATACCTTTATCACTTTAAAGGGCCCAATCCAGTTTGGCTCCAGTTTCTTAGTCGCCTTCAAAGCGTCAGCTCTCTTCCACACTAAATCGCCAACCTGAAAACAACGATGTTTAACTTGTTTATTAAAAGCAGCCTGCACTCGTTGTTTGTAATGCTCCACCCGAGCTGCAGCTTTCTCTCGTATCTCTTCAATCGTTTCGATTGCTCCTCGAGCCAATCTCTCATTCTCCTCCACACTAAATGTCGTTAAACGCTGCGAACCTCCAACTATCTCGGCTGGAATGACTGCATCCATCCCATAAACCAAACTGAACGGCGACTCCCCCGTGGTGGTTCGGGAAGTCGTTCGATAGGCCCAGAGGACCGACGCGAGCTCGTCCTCCCAAAGTCCACCTGCTTTCTCTAACCGCAACTTAAGTCCCTGCACAATTATCCAATTAGTAACTTCCACCTGTCCATTAGTCTGTGGATGCGCCACAGAAGCAAATCGCTGTTTCATTCCCATATCTTTGCACCATTTCTGCATTTCCCGCCCATTAAACTGGGTCCCATTGTCCGAGACTAACACTCGTGGTACTCCAAACCTGCAAAATATATTATCAAAAATAAAATTCATTATATGCTGCTCGCTTATTCCTGTGACAGCCTCAGCTTCCATCCACTTGGTGAAATAATCAATAGCCACCACTAAGTGTTCTTTACTGCTCGGGGTCTTTGGGAAAGGGCCTACGATATCAATTCCCCACTGCGCAAATGGGCATGGCGAGCTCATTACCATCATTTCCTCAGCCGGTATGTGAATAACCGGAGCATGCATTTGACACTTCTTACAAGTTCGAACCAGCTCGCTTGCCATAGCCTTCATCCCAGGCCAAAAGAAACYTGCCCKCAATGTTATACCCATCAACGCCTTTCCTTTTGCATGATCTCCGCAGTACCCTTCATGTATCTCTCTTAGTACTTCCAATCCACGTTCTCTAGCTAAACACTTCAGAAGAGGTCCAAACCGCGACCTCTTATACAATTCCTCATTAATAGAGCAAAAACGAGCTGCAACTCTAGCTTCTTTTGTTGTCAATTTCTCTGCACCCTCTTGCGCTTTAAGGAGAATATCCCAAATGGGTGGTCGCCAATCATCCTTATCCTCAATCTCCATAACTCCCTCTCCCCTTTCTATGCTACTGTGGCTCAACTCCATCAACGTGATCCTGCGAGTGTCACAAGTCCCCAGTGCTCCTGCTATCCGAGCGAGCTGATCTGCCTGTGTATTTTCAGCTCGAGGCAGATGTTCTAACTTGAATTCATCGAAACGAACCACTTCCTCTCGCAACTTACTTAGATACATCGCCATGCGTTCTTCTTTAGCCTCAAAAGAACCATCGAACTGACGAGCTACCAACTGGGAGTCTGTGTAAGCCCATAACCTGCGTGCTCCTAGCTCGTCTGGCATTTTAACTCCTTGTAACACGGCTTCATACTCAGCCTCATTATTGGACGCCTTATACCCTAATTTGATCGCAAACTCCAGATTCTCTCCGTCCTGGCTAACCAACACAATGCCCAGCCCTGATCCTGATACCATAGTCGATCCATCTGTATACAAGGTCCACGCTTTTATTTCTTTATTCTTGTCGACCTGCCTCGTCATCTCCTGCAGGAAATCCGCCAATACTTGTGCTTTGATAGCCACCGTTGGCTCATAAACCACGTCATACTCACTCAACTCCACTGCCCACTTCACCAACCGCCCTGACACATTTGGATTGCCCAGGACTTGCTTGAGGGCCAAGTTGGTACGCACCTTCACTCTGTGGCTCAGGAAATAAGGCCTCAACTTCCTGGCCGTACAAATCAACGCAAACCCTTCTTTCTCCAGCTCGGTGTACTTCAGTTCAGCTCCCCGCAGCATCCTGCTAATATAATAAATAGGTTTTTGCAAACCCGCTTCTTCTCTGATCAAGACAGAACTCACTGCGACCTCCCCCACGGATACATATAAAATCAAATCCTCTCCTGGCATTGGTTTGGTCAGCAGTGGTATCTCAGCCAAATATTTTTTCAGCTCGTCAAAGGCACTCGCAGCTTCCTATGTCCACTCGAACCTGGATCCCTTTCTTAGTGCCCTAAAAAAGGGGACGCCCCGCTCCGCCGACCTGGAAATAAAACGGCTAAGACCTGCAATGCGCCCTGTAAGTACCTGCACCTCCCGCACCGTACGAGGGTGCGGCATCTCTAAAACAGCTCGCACCTTCTCTGGGTTCACTTCGATTCCTCGTTCCGTCACCATGTAACCCAAAAACTTCCCTGATCGCACCCCAAACGCACACTTCTTTGGGTTAAGCTTCATTCCATACTATCTCAGGATAACGAACGTCTTCTTCATATCTTCGACATGGGATTCTGCTTTTTTGCTCTTCACCAGCATATCATCGACATAAACCTCCATGGTGGACCCCAGCAAATCCTTAAACATGTGATCCACCAGCCGTTGATAGGTCGCTCCTGCATTCTTCAATCCAAAGGGCATGGACACGAAACAGTAAGTACCTGTGGAAGTAACAAAACTTACTTTGGGATGATCCTCTTTGGCCAAAGGTATTTGGTGATACCCCTGCGAAGCATCCATCATACTCAACAGCTTGCACCCCGAGGTAGAATTCACCAACTGATCAATTCGCGGCAAAGGATAATGATCCTTAGGACATGCTTTATTCAGGTCACGGAAATCCACACACATCCTCCACTTCTGAGCTGGCTTTGGTACCATCACAACGTTAGACAAGTACTCTGGGAACTGAATCTCTCTTATATGACCCTCTTTCAACAACTTCTGTACCTCTCCTTCAATCACCTAGTCCAATTCCGACCCAAAATGCCTCCTCTTCTGCTTCACCGACCTCGCATCTGGATCTACATTTAAATGGTGCTGCGCGACCTCTGGTGATACCCCTGTCAACTCGTCGTCTCCAAATGCAAATATATCCCGAAACTCTCTTAACAGCTTTATCAGCTCGTTCTTCAATGCCTCAGGTATTTGGGTACCTATTCTCGTGGTATATTCTGGGCGCTCTTCTTCCAGGGAAATCTCCATTAATTCCTCATTCTGATGAACCGAGTTCTCCTGTTCTTTCATTTTCTTGGGATTGAGCACCCCTTCCGGTTGATCGTTATTTCTCTCTCGCTTGTTCTCCATCAACCCTTTCCTGACCGCCATCTGATAACACGATCTGGCGACCTGTTGTTCTGCGACAACCTCACCCACTCCATTGCCTACTGGGTACTTGATACTCATGTGATAAGTCGATGTTACTGCCTGAAACGCATTAAGGGCAGGTCATCCCAGTATCGCGTTGTAGGCCGACCTCCCCTGGATGATTAAAAACTTTAAGTTCTTCTCCAATCTCGATTCATCTTTTCCCAACACTACTTGCAATGTCRRCTYGCCCTCTGTGTTCACWTGCGCCCCATTGAAAGCATATATGGGCGTGTTCACCGACCGCACTCTTCTATCTACCTCCATCCGATCAAGGCAGTCTGTATATATGATATTCACCGAACTCCCATTATCTACAAATATCCTGCTGACTTCATAACCCTCAATTTCCGCCTCTATTACCAATGCGTCATTGTGATCTTCCTGTAGCCCGCGCCTCTCATCGGGGCCAAAAGAAATGACTGGCCCTGCGACTTGAGGTTGTCTACTCACACTGGCGACCTCCCGTATGCCCAAACAAGCTGACTTAACATGCCGTTTCCTCGCATTGTTGGAATCACCATCCGTTGGCCCTCCGGAAATCATGTTTATTCTTCCTCTATTTCTCAGCGGCCCTTCCTGTCTCTGATTTCCTTGCCGTCCTTGCCTCGCGACCTACTGCTGAGGCGGGCTCCTCAGTGGCGGTGGGGGTAACGCCTGCCCTTGTTCACGCGGCTCCCTCTCCTTATAAATTACTTCCTTTCAAATGCCCTACTTTTATCAGTCTTTCTATTTCTTCTTTGAGGTGTCTACACTTCTCAGTGAAATGTCCGTAATTATTGTGAAATCGGTAGAAGGTGACAGTCTTGGGATGAGTGGGAATAGGTGTGCGATCCTCTGGCCATTGTATGGCATCAGGCACAGAACGCTCCATAATACTGAACACCTTAGCTCGTGGATAAATTAATGGTGTAAAATCTTCTTGTCTCCAATCGCGCGTGCTCACCTCTTGTCTCCCACTAACCCCCGCACTCGAAGCCAGGAGCCCGCTCATTACCCTCCTTAATTCTCTCCTTGCTTCTCTTCTCAGGATGACTTCTCGCGCATCTGCATCCGACCTGCCAAAATGCACTTGATGTTCCTCCTCGGCCTCCTCCACCTGTATATACTTATGACATCTTGCCAGGACATCATCAAATGTTCGTGCCTCTTTTTTCACTAATGATTTACGCAAGTCCTCTCTCCTTAGTCCTTGACGTAAAGCTCCAGCCTTCATCTCGTCAGTGGCAGTGGGCACCCCCAAAGTAGCACTGGTGAACCTGTTAACGTATTGTTTAAGCGTCTCGCCAGGTCGTTGTACCATGGTAAAGAGTGACTGCGCCGTCCTCGCATCCTGTCGAGCACTAGAGAACTGCTTTAAAAAGGCAGCCCGCAATACTGGATAACTGGTGATCTTCCCCTGCGGGAGTTGATAGAACCAATTTTGCGCGATTCCCCTCAGGGTGGACACAAAAGCTCGGCATGCCACGGCATCCGTGTAACTGTGTAGCATTCTCGCATTTTCAAAGAGTTGTAGGTGCTCGACTGGATCCGTTAACCCTCGATACTGTCCAATGCTTTATAGTTTTTAGGCATTGCTGCATGCATCATCTCCTCCGAGAAAGGATGTCCTTCTTCTCCTTCCAACCTATCTCCATCCATTCGTCTCTGTAATTTCAGCATGGCCTCCTGCAGCTCTCTAAAGGCCTTATTATGTGGTCCCATCTCGCTTTCCCCCTTTCCTTCCTTGAACACATTGCCGCTCTTCTTGGTTTTCTCTTGAGACTCACTACCCGTGTCAGAGGTCGGAGTCTCGCTCTCACTACTATACTTGTTGTGCCGTCGACTGCTTCGCCTGTGACGACTTCGCCTAACTTTCACTCCTCTCGCTCGTCGTCTACGAGCATGAGAGCCTACGGATGAGGTGGAACTAGAAACATCCCCCTTTCTCTGCGTACTCCGTCCCCTCTTACGAGACAATCTTTTCGACGTAGATTTCTCGACCCGCTCTACTTTTTTAACCGCCGAATCCTCCTCTTTCTCGCTATGAGATCTACCGCCTTTTTCCTTCCCCGTACTCAGCTCGCTTGCTAAGTACCTGCGTAACTCCTCCTGTTTCTCTAGCGGCACAAAATTCATAAGTCCATCCAAAAATCCTTTTTTATTCTGACAGGGTTTGTCCTTCAGTAAATCTTCCCCGTCTTTCACCTCTACATGAATCGCCTTTTGCGCCTCCGCCTCCGGTGTTTTCATCTCTGCGTCTTCCGCCAACCCTTTTCCCTCACGCTTCCTGGGGGAAGGCGCTGGTGTGTTACCAATGCCTTGGACAACTGGATCCGCATGAGGAGGCGTTTTTCCATCCCTTGCCTCGACTTTTTCGTTAATATCCGTCAGTCTGCTCTTCTTGTTCTTATTGTTGTTCGACAGAGAACCGTATTGTAAGGTCCTCGGAATTATGTTGCTATCTTTCATGTTTTGTTTACGAAATCTCTCACGCCTTTCGCTCAAGGACTCGATGTCCCTCTTTCCCACAGACGGCGCCAATTTGATAAGCTCAAAAAGTTGGACCACCAAATATAGGGGGTACTAACCTCAAAAAGAGATCAGCGACCTGAATTGATGGTAAAATATGTCTCAACGACCTCTAAAGCCCTCCGCAATCGTCACAGCGACCTCGCCAATCCTGCAAAACAACGCCTAGAACGGGCTGGATTTCGAGCCCGTTAAGGCCCTCCGACGCTTAAGTTAATAAGCGAAATCAACACTTTCGTCTCTCTCTCAATATTCAAGTATATCAATGCGTAAAGTAATAATGGCGTGATAATGATAATAAAATAAGAGATAGAAGCCCCTTTTATAGAGATAGGAGAAATCCTCCACAATCTAGGGTTACCTTACATAACTAGAATTTCATTCTCATCACAACTCTATAACCGACTCTCAATTAGGACTTCTCATATATAGCAAGTTCCCATAAACATGAAACTTCTCAATATATTACCGAAATAAACCCGGGCATACAGCCCACCAGGCCCACACACATATTAAACTTTCAATCAGGTTCAAATACTCAGCTCAACCCACCAGAGATCACGACCCTATATGAGAACTCATCCTCATACTACAGGTCGCTACTCCAAACACATCAACTCGCTTACTTTTAAGGAACAGCCTTTAGCTCGTTCACTTCTCAAATACATAATACAGATCGCCCATCTCCCAGGAGGCACACCCTCTCCTAAAGATAGGACCACTTTCCACAAATAACCATATACATCACGTAATATCATATATAGAAAATTTGGTCCACATCAAAACTAAGATAGTAAATCACAAGAGACCATAATAAGATAATTGGCCGAGTTGAGGTAAAAATAATATAAGCGAGTTTTAATCGGAACATTCTACCTATTATTTATCAAAATGAAAACAAACTACAATATAATATTTGAAGCAATTATTGCAATGAGCTATTCAGTAAATTCTACTTCAGTTTTACGTGATTAACACTAGTGTACCATACTAAGGAGAATTCCACTTCTTCATGCTGTTTCACCCAGACCTCTTGATTCTAGTTTTAATTGCTTAGTACTAATATGGAACAATTCTCCTCGTATCCATGACATATTTCTAAATAACCAATCAAATCATCACTAACAAATAATCGACCTTAGTTACACAATACTTTAACATCCAACTACCAAATAACCATAACACCATCTTCAAAGATTTTACGAAATCTATCATTTAAACTAAAACATCCCGGATCACAATCGCCCACCTCAAAGAAGCGACAAGCCAAAACCATTCAATTAACTATACTCTCCGAACTAATAAAGCGTCGGGCAAACCATACCATATCATCCATAATCTTCGACCTCATAAATAAGTCCATACATAATCTCCGACCCCATAAACAGGTCGGAGAGCCATACCATACCATCCATAACCTCTGACCCCATAAACATGTCGGAGAACCATACAATACCACTCATAACTATGACCCCATAAACAGATCGGATAACTATACCATACTTTCTATAACCTCCGACCCCATAAACTTGTCGGATAACCATAACATTTCATATATAAGTTAACCTCCGAACCTATTAACAGGTAGGAGAACCATACCATACCATCCATAACCTCCAACCTCATTAACAAGTTAGAGAACCATACCATGCTATCCATAACTTTCAACCCCATAAACAGTTCAGAGAATCATACCATAACATTCATATCATCTCCGACCTAATCAAGCCAACTTAATCAAGCATCGGGGCATAACCATCCATACCATCTCCGACCTAGCAAAGCGTTATTCATCTCTTTCCTTTCCTAGCTGAACATTCTTTTAGCCTCAATTTGTATATACTCCCTCCGTCCCACAAAGATAGTCCAGTTACCATATTTAACATATCATTAATTTTTTATTTCCACACATACCCTTAATTAATATTCTTGAAATACTATTTAACATATCATTAATTTTTCATTTCCACACATACCCTTAATTAATATTCTTGAAATACTAGTTTTCTACCTCGTAAGTTGAGAATTAATGATTACAATRCAAAATCTTACTATTCCAATAACAAATATA
Organism: Phtheirospermum japonicum; assembly: GCA_014905375.1. Lineage (NCBI taxonomy): Eukaryota > Viridiplantae > Streptophyta > Magnoliopsida > Lamiales > Orobanchaceae > Phtheirospermum > Phtheirospermum japonicum. Next base: position 2,182,689 of record BMAC01000003.1, on the reverse strand, counting down.
CTAATTCCAACACTGATTTTTATAATTATTAATAATTGATATTAATAAATTCAAGAAGGGTATAATTGAAAAATACTAACTAAATTAATGACTTAAACTATATAAACTACTCATTTTTTAATCTGTATGAAACTAACCGCATGACCATCATTTTGGGACGGATGGAGTATAGTAACATCTCATGAATGAGCACGGAGTATCTCAATCTACGCAGGACAAACCATTGCTTTCATCAAAATAGTTTGACCATTCAAAGTAATTTTTTGAAACAAGATACGTCCTTACTAATCAATCAAATAAAAATGTACTTCTCTAAGAATTGAAACACTACACACTATTCTTCGTGTTGTCTCATACTCATAAAATACCACGAACCATATAACTAATACTTGGAAGATGTAGGTTAGCATAACACCTTCTATTCTTACATAAGACACAAAATTAAATACAAAGAACGATCATCCAATAGTATGATGATAATCAACGATGATTAACAAACATCATCTTAACAACATCATTAGCCAAATATCATCACTTATAGCCGCGCCATACTAAGCGCACACAATTAAGTGTTACCAATCCCATATATACCACTTTCGGAAATAAATCTTCCCAAACTTGTCAAATTTAATAAATTGACTTTCAACAATAACCATGTGCTACCCAACCATAATAACTCAAAAGTACAAGGAAATTAAAAACTTGTCGTCGTTGTTGTGACTTACGAGAAATTCTAGACCTCTATCGGGTGACAATCCCCCCTCGGTCACTACGAACGTCCCCACTGTGTGAATTAGCTATAAGACCAATAACAGTAATAAAAATATATCAACTCTTTTTACAAGGAAAAGAAAAAAAACTGATTAAAGATAGATATTACTAAAGCTGGCAAGAAGATAAATCTGACTTAATGGCACCCAATTCTCGTTGATCAAGTCAATTGGCAGGTGGATGCAATGAAATTAAGTTCAGGCCCCAATTTTTTGAGCACCAAATTATAAATATCATCCAAATAATAATAATAACAATCAAATATTCATTAAATATACTATAAATATATACGAAAATTGCTCATGATAATTCAAAACTAGATAGATAGACAGACAGATACCAATTACAGAATATATTTCATGAGCATATTAGTCGACTCTCGACCGCTCAAAAACTGCCCCTTAAATTCAAATTACTTACAGCAAGGCGCTGCGTTTCACCAAAACTTCCCATTTACATATTAATAGAGTACCACCATATAAAATATCGTCAACTCACTAATCTCTCAGAGGTTCCAACAAACATCCACAATACAGCACACAATACTCCAATTAAAGACAAACATATAAAACCTATTCCAGATTTACCCGACCTTCTAGAACCTGCAGCAACATTCATGTTCCTGGTGGCATTTATTCTTACCCTACTGAAGCTAGACATTCTTTCAAAAGCCCTATTTACCAAAGCACTTTCCGAGGCCGAAGCAGGAGTTGTAGGTATAGACTCCACAAATGACCATAGAGCAGATGAGAACCATGAATCTGTACCATCATCCTGATTGTTGCTTCCATTTTCATTTGCCCCGGCAGGATGATTTACAAACCCATCATTTTGATTTTGATGTATAACACCTAAAAATTACCCCAGAAAAAAAGCTAACAATTAGTAAAAACACAACTTTCATTAGAAGAAGAGCTCTTGAAGCTGGCTCAAACTCCCCAATTTCCACTTTGGGCTCGAGAGTTTTTCACCACCTCGAAGATGACATGGTTTTGCCATACCATCCATCTGACCAAGAGCTCTATAAATATTAGTCAAATAGTAGTAAAACTGATGTGCAAATCATTACATATTAGATAAAATCATAGATACATTTTTAGCATCTCAAAAATTGTCTCATTGGGATTTCCACAAAAATCAGTACCTGAATTTGGCAAAGAAACGAGCCCCTGATTTACTTGCGTATCAGTTACAACACTGCAACTTTGCTCGTTTGTCCACATCTGATACATATTCGCACCCGAATTGTTATATTGTTGCTGTTGAGTCAGGTAATTTCCAGTCGTGCCATCAAAATTGTTAAACTGCAAACTCGAGACGGTGTTCACAGCCCTACCGTCAAAATCATTCATGCAAGGCTGAGAAACCCCACTCGGCCCCACCTGACAAAGGTATGACGAGGCGTCCTCAAAAAGATCAAACTCATTCAAACCATCAAAATCATCAAACACCTGCTTCTCTTGATTATTCACCATATTATCCGGATTCTGAACGGTCAAAATCGGACAACTTAAATCGTCCATTTCAAGAAAATCTTCAAGAAAATCCTCTTCAATGACACGAGGATTTACCACATTAACAATCGGATTCGACGAGACCTCAGGTGCCTCCCACAAGGGCAATCCAGTAGTCCCGGACTGCGTAATGTCAAAACTATCCCTAACATTCACATTTGCTTTCTGACCAAGCGGTACAGAAACATCCCTAGAAGAACCGTCAAACGAGTGACTAAACGCCTCGACATCACCAGTGAACTGTTCAAGAGAATAACCATTTACAGGCTGTACAGGGATAGGCTCATCATCCGTTATCCGTTTCAAAATCTCATCAAGGTCATCGCCCAATGTGGACCGAAGTTGACTACTGACCGTTTCAGGAATCTCGATAAGTGCCACATCATTAGAATCCTTCTGTACTGAATTTTCTTCCTCGACGTGACACTCAACTTCGAGCCCATCCTCTTCCCAGTCCTCTTCTCTGAAGGGTGCGCCATATTCCTCTCCGTTTTTGGGACCCAACCCACTTTTCTTGAAGAGCTTGTAAAGAGCATAGTAATCTTTTGCACTCTTGCATCTATTCAGCTCTCCTTCGTCCATAGTGTATTCGTGCATCACCCAGTCCGTTCGTGCTCCATTTGGGGCACGGCCTCTGTAGAACACCAAAGTCTTTTTTAGCCCGACGACACGAGTGCCACATGAGATGATACGGTCCTTCCCGGTCGCTTTCCAATATCCGTGCCTCGTTGCTCGATTGGACCTTTTTGGGTATTTTCTATCTCTGGGGCTGAAGAAGAACCATTGCCTATCACCGGTTTTGAGTTTTGACATCCCTGCATTTTTAATTTGTGAGGAGTTAGTAAATTATGACTCGTGTACGGAAAAAAGAAACTACCAACAAGACTCGATATTAGGAAAATATTAAATCACATAGGTCAGCAAACTACTATCACATAAAAAGGGGGCAAAAAATTAGAAACTTCAAGCAGAGAATGAAAAATATAGAGTTCAATTGTTCAGTTCACTTGTACATGTTCATATTCAAAACAACACAAATCATTATATGCATCAGCTTAATTATTGTTTACAATATGTGTGTGAAAAGACTACGGCGCCTTCACGACACCATGCCCCCCACCCACACCCACACACCCGGCATTTACATCCGTTAATATTTTAATATTTATAGCCTTAAATTGATACAACGGTTTTGATTTCCCATATATTTATAGCACATTCAAAATTGGATACAAAACAAAAACTGGAAACATAAAAATAAAAATAACAGTAATCACACAGGAAAAGCAGACAAATTGATCAGCTAACCCCAGCGTTGACTTTAAACATACTTAACACTAGCCAAACCAAATACAGATCTGAAACTTCTCAAACTAAATATAACAAACAAAACCTATCAACAGAAATCAATAACCCAATTTAAAAAATCAGTCCCGTTGCAGAAAAATATACATATATCGTTTAATCAACCCAAAAATCAAAATAAAAATCTAATCGAGAGGCCATACACACAAGAAAACGACGATCGAATACACCTGGAGAACTAAAACAATTAAAACACCAAAAAAAATCAATTACCAACAAAAGGAAACCAACAGGAGTGAAAAAACCTACCAGGCAACTCCTCAGGATCCCACTTGTAAACATCCGTCTCATTGATTACATCAAGACGGTGTCGTTTGGAGCAGATCTTCCTCTTCAGATAGTAAAGCACGAGCTCCTCATCGGTGGGATGAAATCTGAATCCCGGAGTCATAATCTTTCCGTCCCAGAAACAATCCGTAGTCACCTTCATATTTTCTTCACCGAAAAAGATATGGGTTTTTTCCGTCTGAAAAAAAAAAAAAAAAAAAAAAGACAAAAAAAAACCCTAGAGAGGGAACGGGAATTGAGAGAAGGGAATGGGAGAAAAAGTGGTGGAGAAGAAACTGATTAGGGTCATGACGAAAAACATTAATTAAAAAGGTATTCGAAATTTCATGGAAACTAATGGAAAGAAATTAGCTGCGGGTGATGTGCACTGAGCTTTGAGTGCGCAGCCTTGACTTCGCAGCTGTTGACCGAGTTTTTTAAGCTTTTCATTTCTTTTTATTTTTTCTTTAAGAATAAATAAAGTTTGGTTTTAATTATTATTTTTCTCTTAGAAGAGTGTTCAATGTGGAATTGGTTCTATATAACTCTTGCCATTCTATTCCAGGTATTCTCAATATAGACTTACATGAATTCCAAAAAATCAAATATTTCTCAATTTAGGATTTTATGTATTATATAATTAATTTCAATTTCATGTACATTTTCATAGATTTCACTAAATGATAGAATTTGTATGATTTTTAGAATTAAAATTATACTTACATAATTATTTCAAAATTATTGTCTACTACCCTAGGATTCTTATGGAACTTACCTTTTTTTTTTTTGTTCTAATAATTAATGAAAATATTATAAGTAAAAAGTATCATAACTTATCACTCTAGTTTTTAAGCAATTATTCACTTTCAATAAAAAAATTATCACAAAATCACTTTATCTTTTTTCTTACGAATTCTTAAAAAAATAAATTATAATCAATCTATACCTAAAAAATAATCAGCAGACAATGTGATAAATTGTGTGTATGTGTGTGAGAGAGAAAAACACCATGTAAGAGATATAAAAAAACACGTAGGGTTAGTTTTTTTTGTTTTTTTTAGAAAAAAGAGAGAGAAAAAAAAACCAAGTGTGATTAGTTTTCTTTTTTTATTATGCAGATATTTTTTTTAATATAATTAGGATAGAAACGCTAATTAATATTAATGATAATTTAGTTTTTCTAATTAAAAAGTAAAATATGATTAATTTTTTTTTAGATTATGTAGAGATTTTCTTAACATAATTAATAGCTACCCTAATAATATTAAAAATAATAAAAATCCATATTAAAAATATAGTGTTTTTTTTAATTAAAAAGTCACCAAGCATTAGTTTCTTTTTTTTTTAATTATGTAATAATTTTTTAATATAATTAAGATAGATACCCTAATTAATATTAAAATAGTAAGATCATTTGAGTGAGTACACACACGTGTGTGTATATATATATATATAATTACTTATTAGTTTAACACTCGTGTATTACACGGGATTTATAAAAAACTAAGTATGAAAAATATTTGTAAAAATTATAAAGTTTCAAATTTAAAATAAAAAATTAAAAGGACGTGTTTTCAACCAGTGCCCTATTCAGTTTATTAATTATTATAATTATTGATTAATATTATATTTTAATATTTAGATTAAATTTGTTAATAATTATATTTACATACTTATAAAAATTCAAAAGATGTCACATTTTCAACCCGTCTAATCTATATTAATTAATTATTAGTAAATTATTTTATTTTTTTTATGTTTAGATAAATTTTGTTAGTAATTACAGTTACATACTTTGAAAAATTCAAACGGTGTCATACTCTCAAGGCTTCTCACATTGTGTCATTGTCTGATAAATATTAATTAACTATTATTATATATTTTTATTTTTTTTATATTTAGATTGAGTTCATTACTAATATTTAGTTTCATACTCCAATTATTGCAAATATATCATAATTTACATATATAGAATATTTAATATTTCAAAATTAAATTATTCAGGTTTTATTATAAATACAATTTATTCAATTAATTTCATAATAATTTTTTTTGTAATTAAAATTATTTTATATGTAATTTATCTTTTAATTAAAATAATTAATTTAGATTTTTTTTCTACTAATTATATATGACCTATTTATGTTATTATATTAGGAGTATAAAAGAAAATTATTGAATTAGATAAAAAAAAAAAAAACTATTAAGTTAGGCTAAATATAATAAAAAAAATATTAAATCAGGCAAGAGAAAAATAATAAATTAGGTACAAATTAGACTCGGATGACACATAAGCAACCGAAACACCAAAATTTTTTATTATCCACGCGAAGCATACGAAGTAGACACATACATTAAGAGGATTTTGCATAAATATATACTTGTGTAAAACCCGTGTATTACACGGGATTTATCAAAAGATAAATATAAAAAATATTTGTGATAATTATTTAATTTTATATCTAAAATAAAAATTAAATAATGTATTCCCAACACGTGCTTTATACATGTCTAATATATATCAATTAATATAAATATTAAATAATTTTGTATTTGATGTTTAAATTGAATTCATCAATAATCTTAGTTACATACATACAAAATTTCAAAAGGCGTCACATTCTAAGCCCGTGTCCAATATCTATTTTATTAATTATTATTATTAAATTATTTCATATATTAATGTTTAGAATAAGTTCATTATCAATTATTACTTACATACTTTAGATATTTAAAAGATGTCATACTCTCAACCCGTGCGTACTGGTGTCTAATCAATGTGTATTAATTATTAGTATATAATTTAATATTTTTATATTTATATTGAATACATTACTAATATTTAGTTACATACTTAAATTATTTTAAATAACTCATATTTTAACTATAAATAGTATTTAAAACTCCAAAAATAAATTATTTTAAGTTATATTATCAATAGAATTTATTTAATTATTTTCATAATAAAAAAATTTTAATTAAAATTATTTCATATTTAGTTTTTATTTTAATTAAAATAACTGATTTAGATATTATTTACTAATTATATATGACTTGTTTCTATTTTTATATTAGGAGAATCAATGGAAAGTATTGAATAAGGAAAAATATAATAAAAGAATTAAATTAAGTAAGATATAATAAAATAGAAAAGTATTAAATTAGCTAAACATTAGGCTCGGATGACACAAAAGCAAACGAAGTACCAAAATTCTTTATTTGTCAATCGAAGCATACGAAGCAGACACATATATTAGGAGGGTTTTGCATTAATATATAGGGGTGATATGTTATTTTGGTTTGGAAAGGGAAAAAAAAAGTCACATGGGATCAATTTATTTATTTTTTGAGAGAGAGAATTAATAATGACTTAGTTTTTTTTATTAATGTAGAAATTTTCTTAATAAATTCAGTAAATCTTTAATAATATCTAATTAATTTTTTTATTACTTATTACTATTGTTTCTTACGGTCTACATTCATCTAACTAATGTGTTGCAGTTTTTTGTTTATATAATTCTAATCCTAATATCTTTATTTATTCAATTACTTTTTCCTTCAAATATTTTTTTATTTATTCAACTATTAATATTTTTATTATTCAATTACTTTTAACTATTTTGACAGAACTTATATTTTGATAAGTTATAGAGCCAAAATATGATTTTCTTACATTAGTTTGCGAAATAATTTTGAAGATGTGTCATGTAGTTTTAGGGTCACTTAATAATTTTTTGATCTCCATCATGTTTGATAGAGTTTATTGAAAAACATGATCATTTTACCAATATTATATTGTAACTCAGAGAAATATTGCAATTTCTCAACATTATTATTTTAATTTTTTTTAATTTACTCGGTTTCGAGATTCTTCTTTTTCTTATTAAGTCAATTAAATACACTACTTAATGATTTTTAGTCGGCAGTGTAATTGCAGTAACTATATCGCTTATATTGATCAATAATTATACTAAATATCCGTCTACAATCGTATATTTACAAAATTTAGTATACACGAATTTACACATTTTTATTAAATCATGTATCTTACGTCGCAATGAAGTAAAAAATATTTAGTTCAATTATTTTCTTTTTATTATGGATTATAATGAGTTCGATATCCACATCCGTAGACAAGTTCGACCTAATAGTAAATAGTCAGGTATTAGTACTGAATAATATTTCCTATAATTTTTAAAAATCATTTCGGTGATATTTCAAGGGTATTTATACGTGATGACGATCAACAAAAATGAAGGACACACTATTTCTCACGTTGGAATTTTCTTGAGGAAACAATGTTTCAATCATGACCACAATACATTTCGGTGATATTTTAAATGGTACTTCATACGTGATGATGATCAACAAAAGTGAAGGACACTCTATCTCTCACGTTGGAATTTTCTCGAGGAAGCCATTTTTCAATTATGGCCAACTGTACATTTCAGTGATATTTCAAATGGTATTTCATACGCGTTGACGATCAATAAAAGTGAAAGACACTATATTTCTCAAGTTGGAATTTTCTTGAAGAGAAAAGCCATGTATGAGAGAGAAAATGTGTCACATATGATTGGTTTGTTTTTTTAGAGAATTAATGATGATTTAGTTTTGCTTAATTAAAAAGTCACGAAAATTAGTTTTTTTTTTTATTATGTAGAATTTTTTTAAACATAATTAGGGGTATATACCCTAATTATTTTTATTTCTTTCTTTTTGTTTACATCATTTTTCAACAAAAAATATATTCATGTAAATCTATAATAATATTTAATTAAGTTTTTTTATTACTTTACTATTGTTCCTTTTATAGTATAACTTTTCTCTAATTAACATATTACATTTTTATTTTCTAGAATTTTAATACTGATATTTTTATTTATTCAATTATTTTTTCCAAAATTTTTCTTATTTTATTAAAATAATAATATTTTTATTATTCAATTACTTTTAACTATTTGGTAGAATTTATATTTTGATAAGTTATAAAGTCAAAATATGGTTTTCTTACATTCGTTTGCAGAATATTTTTGCAGATGTGTAATGTATTGTTAAGGGTCACTTAGTAATTTTTTGATCCCCATAACGGTCGATAGAATTTATTATAAGCATGACTGTTTTACCAATATTGTATTTTTAACTCGAAGAAATATTGCAATATCTCAAGATTATTTTTTAAAACTTTTATTTACTCGATTTCGACGTTGGAGTTTTCTTGATGAAGCCATTTTTCAATCATGACCAACTGTATATTTCGGTGATGTTTTTAATGGTATTTAATACGTTTTGATGATCAACAAAAGTGAAAGACACTCTATTTCTCACGTTAAGATTTTCTTGAGGAAGCTATTTTTCAATCATGACCAAGCGTATGTTGTTATATAAAAAGTGACCGATCGTAAGGGCTTAAAAATCCTAATTTAAGATGATGACAAATTGTAGAAACAAAACTACGAATTATGTACAAAAAAGTTTTTCATAATTTGTAAAATACATTCATTCCAAAAATAATCTTTTTGTGAGCCGGTTATTTATTTATTTGTTTATTTTGAAGATAGTATTATGTTAAAGGAAAAATAAATCCTTTGAATATATATATATATATATATATATATATATATATGTGTGTGTGTGTGTGTGTGTGTGTGTGTGTGTGTGTGTGAAATTTAACTCTACATATATATAATCACTTATATAGCTAATGATTCCAATTCATTAAAAATCAATAATATTCAAGTTACTCTTGCAATTATAAAATAATAATTAAGAAATTATCCAAGCAACGTATGGGTAATATACTAGAAAAAAATAATGTATTAGAGATAATTTAATAAGTTTTTATTTTTGGCATTTTATATATATATTTCTCGTTAAATTATTTTAATGAAATACTTGATGATCGTTGATGGTTTAATAGATTGTGTGATTGCAATAGTTATACTACTTATATTGATCAATAATTATACTTATTGTATTTGTCTACAGACACACATTTGCGAAACTTATTATACACATATTGCGTGTTTTTATTAAATAATGTGTCTATGTTATAGTGAAGTAATTTAAATATTTAGTTGACTTGTTTTCATTTTTGCGTGGATTATAATGAGCTTGAGTTTTGTATGTGTGCATAACATGTTGAACTATTAAGATTCACAATTGTTCTGGCTTCAAAATTAGGGTTTCTATTGCTTTTGTTATCTGGGTTAGAAATTAAGTTTTTTTTTTTTTTTTTTTTGTTTTGTTTTGAGAGCCTCCAACTTCCTGACACCATGCAATTCATCCAGCCTGAGGCTGACAAAAATGATCCAAACAACCCCCCTCCGAACCACATTATCATGTTTGTCGACCATGTGAGAGCATGAATTTGATTTCCTATGCACATTTGCAATGGTCGCCGTGCCCGAGAAATATGGAGTCCCCCTACTCTATATGACCCCTAATTTCATCGAATTTATTACTGGACATATAATACTATGTACATTTTACAATGTAAAGAGAAATATATATTTCTTTTTCTTTGTTATGTAATAAAAAACCAGAAAGGGTAGCTTTTTACCTTTCTTCTCTCCAAAAGGCGCATTTTCTTGTTCACCCTTCCTCCAAGGTCCATGAATGGCGATCAAAATTCTTTTTCCTATACTCCTGCGAGTACTGGCCTTTCCCTACAGAATGGCAGGAGATAACCCCTTCTCAAGATCTAGTGCTCGCGAAAGAAAAAAAAAACTCTCCATTCATAAAAAAATATACGGATCTATTGATAAATGGAATAAATTTCCCTGTGACGTGTAAAACTTACCGAGTCCGAGAGGGTTTACTCTTTTGTTGGTATCAGTCAGCGACCTCTGAAGATGATTGATCGAATAATTCTTAGCACTCTAAGAAATCTTCTCCACAATAGTACGGAGTCAATTGTAGAGCGATAAGTTTTCCCGAGTCGTGTCTCTCGAGGATAGATATAATCGGCGGTCGGTGTATTTAGTCCACTCTCTTGTTAAGCTAAATTACACTAATCTAATCTACGAAAGCATTGAGTCATTGGTTTAGTTTGAGTTTTATGCTAAAGCTTTAAAAGGAGACTTTAATTAAAAATGATTGGGTTTAGGATGTTCGGTTTGTCTCCCACGATCAATCGGTTTTTGCCGAGCACTTAATCCACGATTCGGGGTTGTCAATCCCAAATGTCGATCAAGTATTGGGGTCGTCAATCCCAATTCTCAACAAAATCTGATTAATGGTTCTAAACGAACTTAAACCCTAAACCCATAATTTCTAAACTAATGCATCAAATGCGAATTAAAGCTTGTTTGAAAGTAATTAATTGATGACATTAACTAAACCTAATTAACAACATTGCATAAATTAAAATTACTAAACTAAGAAGGCTTGCAAATTGAAAGGAAAATTGGAGGGAAAAACAAAGCTTGAAAGTTAAAATAAGTCAAAAACATTAAATTAAAAGAAAGTCAAATTTTCCAAAGAGACAAAGTTCATAAATCTTTCAAGTAAAATTTAATCGAAAAATTCTTAGCACTCTAAGAAATCTTCTCCGCAATAGTACGGAGTCGATTGTAGAGCGGTAATCTTTCCCGAGTCGTGTCTCTCGAGGATAGATATAATCGGCGTTCGGTGTTTTAGTTAATCTCTTGTTAATCTAAGTTACACTAATCTACTCCTAAGAAAGCATTAAGTCATTGGTTTGGTTTGAGTTTTGTGCTAAAGCTTGAATTTAAAAGGGGACTTTAATTTAAATAATGTAAATGAGGGTTTAGGGTGTTCGGTTCGTCTCAACGATTAATCGGTTTTCGCCGAGCACTTAATCCACGATTCGGGGTTGTCAATCCCAAATGTCGATCAAGTATTGAGGTCGTCAATCCCAATTCTCGACAAGCTCCGATTAATGGTTCTAAACGAACCTAAACCCTAAACCCCTAATTTCTAAATTAATTGCATCAAATTAAGCTCTCAATTAAAAGATAATTCATGGAGGGAAAATCAAGCATTTGAATTTGAAAAAAGTCAAAGGCTTTTAAGTTGAACAAGACAAATTACCAAAGAAGAAAAACTCATACATCTTTCAAGAGCTAAAAGTTTGTCTAACTAAAAGAGGTAAAAAGCTTGAAAAGAGTATTAATGGAGTTTTTGCAAGAACATGAACAAACTAAAATCTAGAAATGAGAAGTTGAAGAACAAGGCAAGAACAACAACACAAACTAAGTCTAAAAACCAACACAACAACAAGAACAATTAATCAAGAACAAAGCATAATAATAAAGGGAAAGAACACTACCAAATTGCATTGAACTCAAAAGCTTCAAATCTTCAACAACAAGCTTCACAAATGAAAGAGGTGTCACTCACTCCAACATTTGCTTCAAAAACAACTAACTAACTACTAACTAACAACTAACTAGCTAATCTAAACTAGATTAACTACTAAGCTACCTAAAACTACATTAAACTAGGGATTATGAGCTAGGGTTTACAAAAGCATGGTAAAGGCTTGGAGGAAATGGAGCAAGCCCCAAATTCCACCAAGGAAGGGATTGTGTTTTTTTTGTGAATAATGGGTGGGAATCATATATGGGTAGATAAGGGGCAAAATGGTCTTTTTTTCCGCCAAAATCACACATCCTTGTTCAAACGCCCCAAACTTTCTGCCGAGCAGTTGGTCGACTGAAACCCAGTCGATCGACTGACAAGAACACGGAATCAGCCATTGATATACTAATATTAAATCTACCCCTTTTTCTTGGCTTTCATTTGGCGTTTGATTTGTGTCATTTGGAATTTTCCTCCGAGAGTTATGGGCTCCGCACCAAAACCTGCCACAAGCGAGGCCAAGACGAACCGTCTCCACTTAAAGCTGCTTTTTACCATTCGTAATCTCAGAATTTGGGAATGTTGTAAACACAAGAGTTTTAGACATTTCTCTAAGATTTCCAATGATATAAGGTGGAGGCAAATGGCACAAGTGATTTTAGAGATATGCTTGCATTACGACAACTGAGACATCCACCGAGCGAATGCGTGAGGTGACGATGACTATGGCCACATTTCTCGTCATTTCCGGTCGATCCTCGCATCAAAGACATGTCGTGGATTGGCAATGAGTGTCTCGGGTTTGGATCATCTTTCGACCTCATCGTGGGCCCACTTTGATCAAAGTTGACCTTCAAAACAAAAACTAATAATAAAAAAAAACTAAGAAAATATAAGAAAAACTGCTAAAAACAAAGAAAACACTACAAAACCTAAAACTAACAAAATAGGCCAAAACGACTCCTAATACCCATAAATACAAGCAAAACACATGTAAATGCAACACAAAAAACTAACAAAAATGCGTACAAAAAAGTACAAATCAATGATCAAGTCCAAATTTGGTAGGTTTGACACACCTCAGATCTTTCACTCTATAAGCTATATTAAAACAAATAATAACCATTTCTCTTCCTACAGAACGATTTGTGCTCGCTTGTTTGTCGAGATCGGAAGGTGCGACGATGACCCAATAGGATTTAACTCCTATTTTCACCTCCTCGGCTCCAACAATAAAGACAGAGGAGGAGGTAGATCTTGCCTTCAGATCAAAAGACATACCGGTGGAGGTCAGCGACTTTGACGACCATCTACCTTTGCACACTTCAGTGGGCAAGGGTAAGAAGAAAAGAGCTACACCCGACCGTTCTTGAGCTTGTTCCGCATCTCCCCGCCCAAAACGCCGGTGCGCACTGGGAACATCCAGCTCGGGCTCGCCAATCTTGAACGACAACCTCTTAAACTGCAGCAATGTCGATCAGTTCCAGCACTTCCTTTATAGTCAGGTGTTGACCTTAGATAAAAAGCATCTGGTAACCCTAAACATAGCTGATCAGGTAGCCAGATGTCACTGCAGTTTGCTCAGGTAACTATCCTTCAAAACCTCATCATGTTAATCATACATTTTAACATACTCCTAACTTGTAACTTGTTCCTATTGTTTTTGATAATACACTTGCAACCCATTGTGGCTTCGCTATCTAGTCACCTACTGGATGTCAGCTCCGAGGAGGAATCCAAAGATAAATAGAAAAAGGCGTGCAGCAAGCTAGCAGCTCAGGCTAACAAACAAACCAAACAACTTTCCTTGATCCAAGGGGAGTTGGACGAAGCTCTTCGTCAAATAGGGGACCGAGAAGAAGAACTGAGTATTTTAAGGTGCCAGATAGAAACAATAAAGTCTGAGGTTGTTGGGCTCTCAAAATGCCAAATAGAGTTAGAAGGCCTTCTGCAGGAGAAGGAGAAGGAGCTGGAGGTGCATGCGGCACATGATCGAGGAATTAATGAAGGTCGTCGCACATTCTTGAGAAGTGAGGTGGGTCGGCGATTTATCATAGCTTATAGGACATGCTTGATGATGACCTACCGCCATACGACTGCCTTTTTTGCAGAAGGTGGGCAAAGGGGACAAACTATACCTAAGAACCACCATCGAGCGAGCCAAAGAACAAATCCAAGCGACGGGACTCAACTTTCAACTAGATGAGAAAAAGTTGGAAACAGATCTACCTCCGTTCAGTTTCTAGCGAGATAATCTCGATCAAGATGTCAAGGCCATCTGGTGGACTCAGTGTGCAGCCCAGACGGTGGTATCGGCCGGGCTCAGTGCCGAGATCGACGTTTATTTGGATGATTCCATCCCCCCTATTGCCTCTTAATATAATTTGTATTCCCTGAATTTTGTAATTCAACTCCTCTGATAGTGAGATTTTATTTTCCAGCACCAAATAATTTTACCTCTTCATTATATTTTAGTTTGTGAAAACTTACACCTCTTAGCTTCCCACCTCGAATGTTATCATAATAACCATAAAACCTGCAATCATAAAACCCATCCACCAAACCAAACCATTAGGCCTCAAAACTTACATAATTGTGTCAACCATAAACCATAATTCCGAAATATTTAATTAAGCATCGCCTTATAACCACAACACCTATTAGCCATGAACCCTCATATAAAGACACAACACCATAACCCTTACTGACTTAATCAATCATCCCACATCACATCCCTAAAACCTCTGCCAACCTAGGCAAGCGTCAACTTATTAAAGTTTACCATAAAACTCTCGCCGACTTAACACAAGTCGGTTAAAAGAAATAACTGCACATCAAACCAAGTAAAACAATATTAAACCATATATGACTAAAAAATCCACTCAATCCCCCATCTTTAGATAAACTAACCAAAGTAAAATAACTAGACCGTACCAGACCAAAGAACCCAGTAAACACAAACATATAAACATATTCAGGTCGTAGATAATTAGTCCCCCATACTTATAAGCTTATTGCAAACTTAATCACGTATCGACCCTTATTCATAAAAAAAAAACCATAACCATAAAACCCTATCCATCGCCGACCCATAAAAGCATCAACCCACAACCATAAACACCGTATCCATCGTCGACCTATAAAAACGTCAGCCCATAACCATAAAAACCGTATCCATCGCCGACCTATAAAAGCATCAGCCCATAACCATAAACACCATATCCATCACCGACCTATAAAAGCGTCAGTCTATAACTATAAAAACCATATCCATCGCCGACCTATAAAAGTGTCAGCCCATAACCATAAAAACCATATTCATAAAATCATAAAATCATAATCATCATCCATTATTCATCGCTGACCTGAACAAGCATCAGCTCATAGTTAAAATAAACCCTAATCCATCACCGACCTAAACAAGCATTGGCCCATAACCATAAAAAGCTATCAAAAACATAAATCATAATCCATTGCCCAAGGAGTTAGGCATAGTACTTCTTCAAATGGCAAATGTTCCAGCTTCTTGGTAGCGCCTTTCCCTCCTCATCTTCTAGCACATAAGCATCATCTTTTAACACTTTGAGCACCTTGAATGGTCCCACCCAGTTAAGATCTAGCTTCTTTGTGGTATATATCGCATCGACACACTTCAATACTAGATATTCGACCTGGAATTTCCTCCTCTTTACTCATTTATTATACACCGCCTGAATTCTTTACTTGTATTTTTCTACGCGCGTTGCTACTTTATCTCTTATTTCCTCAATCGTTTCCAAAGCTCCCCTAGACATTCGTTCATTTTCCTCTTCATTAAAATTTTTCAAGCGATGTTACCCCCCCTACTATCTCTACTGGAATAATAACTTCTATGTCATAAACTAAGCTGAAGGGTGATTCGCTTGTGGTAATTCGCAGGGTTGTCCGATAAGCCCACAAAGCTGAAGATAGCTCCTCAAGCCATAGTCCACCTGTTTATTCATCCTCAACTTAATTACCTGCACAATGATCCTGTTAGTAACTTCAACCTACCCATTAGCTTGGGAATGTGCTACCGAAGCAAAACGTTATTTCATCCCCATTGTATTGCACCAATCTTGCATCATGTGCCCATTAAATCTCGCACCGTTATCTGAGACTAACACTCGCGGCATGCCATACCTGCAAAAAATATTGTTAAAAATAAAATAAATTATCATCTGCTTAGCTATATTGGTCACAACCTCGGCCTCCACCCACTTCGTAAAATAATCCACCGCGACCACCACGTAAAGCCTTTTGCAGGGCGTCCTCGACAATGGCCCTACTATGTTAATACCCCATTGTGCAAATAGGCAATGAGAGATCATCACCATCATATCTTCTTCGGGCACATATGTTATGGGTACGTGCATCTGACAATTCTTGCAAGTCATAATGATCTCGCCAACCATTCTCTTCATTCCTGGCCAGAAAAAACCAACTTGCAAGGACATCCCGACCAATGCCCTACTCTTCGAGTGATATCCACAATATCCCTCATGTATTTTCCCCAACATCCCAGCCCTTCTTCTCATGATAAACACTTTAAGTATGGCCCAAAGTGCGACCTCTTGTAGAAATGCCCATTCATCAACAAAACTGTGCCGCCATCCTGGCCTCCTTAGTAGACAGTGGTATATTTCCAGTGACCATTTTATCGAGAATCTCCTGAATCGATGTTCGCCAATCTCCTCCCTCTTCTATCTCCATCACTTCCTTTCCCTTTTCTAAACTACTGTGAGCCAACTCCATTAGAGTAATAGTCCTCGTATCGCAAGTACCTAATGCCCCTGCCATCTTGGAGAGATGATCCACCCTAGTATTTTCATCTCGCGGTAGATGCTCCAATCTGGATTCCTCAAACTGAGTTACTCCCTCCTTGAGCTTTCCCAAATACTTCTGCATGCGCTCCTCTCTCGCTTCAAAAGACACATCATACTAGCGAGCTACCAACTGAGAGTCCATATATGCCTTTAATTGTCTTAATCCTAACTCATTTGTCATCTTGATCCCTTGCAATAATGCCTCGTACTCAGCTTCATTATTGGAGGCTTTAAACCCCAGCTTTAGCGTGAAGTTCAAATTCTCCCCCTCCAGACTAGTTAAAACGACACCTAGCCCTGCGCCAACCGTTATGGTCGATCCATCCACATGCAAAAACCATGTTCTTTGTTCAGTTTCCCTCTCCTCAGAATGCATCATCTCTTGTAAAAAATCTGCCAACACTTGTGCTTTGATTGTTGTTCTCATCTCGTACACCACATCATACTCACTGAGCTCGATCGTCCATTACACCAATCTCCCCAATACACTCGAATTACTCAATACCTACTTGATTGCTAAGTTGTTCCATACCTTGACCCTATGACCTAAAAAATAAGGTCGCAACTTCCTTGCGATGTAAATAAATGCAAATTTGCCCTTCTTCAACTCTGAATAATTTAGCTCTGCATCCCTCAGAATTATGCTGATGTAATAGATAGGTTTCTGAACACCGGCCTCTTCCCTGATTAGTACGAGCTTACTGCTACCTCTCCAACAGATATGTAAAGAATTATATATGTCCTCCCCTGGCATGGGTTTTGTCAATAATGGGATCTCGGCCAAGTAATCCTTGAGATTGTCAAAAACTTCTGCTGCCTCCTTGGTCCATTCGAACTTAGGCCCTTTCCTCGGAGTTTTGAAAAATAGAAAACCTTTTTTCACCGATCTAGATATGAAGCAACTAAGCCCTGCAATGCGACTTGTTAGTACCTGTACATCTCTCACAGTCTGGGGGTGGGGCATCTCCATGACAACTCGCACTTTCTCCGGATTTACTTCAATGCCCCTTTCCGTCACCATGTATCCTAAGAAATTGCATGATTGGACTCCAAAAGTGCACTTATTTGGATTCAACCGCATGTCATTATGCCTTAGTATAATAAAGGCCTTTCTCAGGTCTCCCATATGTGACTCTGCTTTCTTGCTCTTCACAAGCATATCATCCATGTAGACCTCCATGGTTGACCCTTACAGGTCTTTGAACATCTTATCTACTAATTTCTTATAGGCCTCCCCCGCATTTTTCAACCCAAACAGCGTGAAAACAAAGAAATGCGTGCCCGCCGAGGTGACAAAGCTCACCTTAGGTTGGTCCTCCTTTTCCAGTGGAATTTGATGATATCCTTGAGAAGCATCTATCATACTTATCAACTCGCACCCCGAAATTGAATCTACCAATTGATCAATGCGTGGAAGCGGGTAATGGTCCTTTGGGTAGGCTTTGTTTAGCTCGCGGAAGTCAACACACATCCTCCATTTACTTCCTGGTTTTGGCACCATCATAACATTGGGCACATACTCTGGGAACTGGATCACCCGAATGTGGCCAGCCTTCGAACTTCCTTTTCAATCACCTTATCTAACTCCGCCCCGAAATGCCTCCTTTTCTGCCATATAGGCCGCGCCTCTAGATTTGCATTCAAGTGGTGTTGTGAGACTTCAAGAGATACTCCCGGTAATTCCCCATCTTCAAAAGCAAAGATATCTCAAAATTCCTTTAACAGAGCAACCAGCTCTGTCGTTATGTTCTTTGTCATTTGGCTTCCTATCTGCGTGGTATACTTTGGTCTACCATCTTCTAATTCAATCTCCATAAGCTCTTCACGGGTCGGACAAAACTCTCCTCCTCCCTCAACTTTTTGGCATTAAGTATCCCCTCTTGCACATCACCACTTCATTCTCGCTTTCCTTCACTCATCCCCTTACGCACAATCATCTGATAACATGATCGAGCGACCTGTTGTTTTGATACTACCTCACCCACCTTATCTCCTGCTGGATACTTTACTGTCATGTGGTAAGTAGAAGTGACTGCCTAAAACTCATTGAGAGCAAGTCGCCCAAGTATAATGTTATAGGCTAAAATGGCCTTAATTATTAGGAACTTCAACTTCTTCTCCACCCACAGCTCGCCTTTTCCCATGCAACCGGAAGCACCACCTCTCCTTCTGTGATGACCCACGCTCCATTGAAAGCATATATAGGTGTTTGAACAGGTCATATTTTTACCTCTAAATTTATCTCCTCTAAGCATGTTTGGTAGAAGATATTGACTGAGATCCCATTGTCCACGAATACTCTACCAACGTCATTTCTGCCACCGCAGCTTCGATCACTAGTGCATCATTATGCTCCACCTACAAATCTCGTAGTTCTCTCAGGCTAAAAGAAATAATTGGTCTTGCCGCTTGGGGTCGCCTGTTAATTGCAGCCACTTCAAATGGTCCTGAGCGAGCTGCCTTCACATGTCGCTTCCTTGCATTGTTTGAGTCTCCGCCCGTCGGTCCGCCCAATATCATATTTATCCTTCTTCTATTATTTCTCACAGCTCCCCCTGCTCTGCCCTTCTTTGTCCTTCCTGTCTCAGTCGTCCCCCCGCCTGTGCCTACGGGGGTCCCCCCTGGTGGTGGACCTGGTATAGCTTGTCTTTGTTCTTGAGGTTCTTTATCCTTATATACCACCTCCTTGAAGTGTCCTGCTTTGATCAGCCTCTCAATCTCCTCCTTTAAGTGCCAACATCGCTCAGTGGAATGCCCATAATTATTTTGAAACCTGCAAAAGAGCTGGGATATCGGGTTAGTAGGATGTCTTTCGGCCACCCGATAACATCAGACACTTGATTCTCCATGATTTTAAACACTCTCAATCTCGACATTTCCAAGGGTGTGAAGTTCGCGTCCGCCTTCCATACTCATCCCTTATTCCTTGTTGCTCCTCTCACATCTGCTCTTGAGGTCAAGAGAGCCCGTGCAGGTCATCATGTGTCCCTCCTAGGCTCCGACCTCTTGGATGTTATTCTTTCCGATTCTCTGACCTCCCATCCAAAGTGTATTTTGTCCTCTTATTCAGGCTCTTCCACTTGTATGTATGTTAGAAGAGTTTTAGTGGTGTTGAAAATATATCAACGGGTTCATGACTTGGTATTATCGGAGATCGATTCAATTGTAAGTTTCAAGGTGTTTCAAACTTGGAAAAATAAGAGGAAAATAAAAATAAAGCAAGTACACTAACTAAACTAAACTAGAAAATAAAATTGCAAGTGGGTAAAATGTCTCGTCGTATTCCTCAAATAGAAAATGCAAAGCAATAAAGGAAAAAAAAACAAAAACAAACTTTGTTTCACTAAGTACAAGCATGCATGCACAAGGTACAACTAAGCTTGCATGAGCATAAAATCCTAAATGATGAAAATTAACATGAATTGAAAGCATGAATGGATAAAGCAATGAAAATAGACGGGAAAGTTTGAAACTTTAAGTAAAATAACAAGCAACAAAGCATAGATCTAGGATTAAGCATGAAAATTAAAACTAAAATAAAGCACATAAAATACTTAAAATAAAAACAATCAAGGACTCAATCTATGATCTAGATGTGTCACTCATCTAGATTCCATGGACGATTCACAAGATCTAGCATGAAATCAAAGAGACAAGGCAAAAAACATAACACGAAGAACAAGCATGGAAATGAAGAACAAAGCATGAAATTAAAAGAAATCTTACTAAAATTAAAGGGAGAATCCAAAAGCTTGACTGAAATTGCAAGGAATTAAAAATTCAAGGGAGTACTTGAATCCTTCTTGAGCTTACAAACCCAAGAAAAAGCTTGAAAATTAAATTTAGAGAGAGAAAATTATCCCAAACCCAAGCTTGGGTTGGGAGGAGGTGTTTTCCAAAAATGAGAGAAGTCTACTATTTATATTACATTTTATTGGGCTTAAATGTGCTTAAATGGGTCAATTTGGGCTTTTTAGGCTTAGTTTCACGAATTTGACCAAAATTGACCAGTTTTGACCAAGATGACTTAAGGTGGCTCGGTCTTGGCAAACCTGGGTGTGATGGGGCTGGCTGGGCGCCAGTTTGGGCTGCTGGGCACTGCCTGGGTTGCTGCTGGGTGCCAGTTTAGGCTCCTGGGTTGCTTCCTAGGGGTGCTGCTGCTGGGCGCCAGTTTGGGCTACTGGGCGCTGCCTGGGTTGCTGCTGGGCGCCAGTTTGGGCTGCCTAGGCGCTGCCTGGGTTGCTGTTGGGTGCCAGTTTGGGCTGCCTAGGCACGAAAATGGGCCACCATTCCAGAATTTTAGCCCCTTTGAAACTTGCTCTTGGCACCAACTTGGGCATGCAAATAGGCACGACTTGGCTTGAACTTTGGCCCTCAATGCCTTGGCTTATAAAATAGGAATTTTTAAACATAAAAACCCAAGAATTACACCAAACCTCCAATTAATTGAAGCCATTTAACCCAATTAAATATAAAATTAACAAGTCAAGTGAAAGACAACAAAACAAGAGAAACCACATAAAAACTTAATAAAATTCTATTAAAAATTACTAAAATCAACATAAGATTCTAACTAAAAAAATTAGAAAAGCACAATAATTTCATGCAAAACAATGTACTTCATGCACCTATCCAGGACCTGCTCGAATGTATGTGCAGGTCGCTTGGCCAACGATGTTCTGAAGCCTTCCATCCTTAAGCCTTGGTGCAGAGCTCCTGCCTTCATATCGTCTGTGGCCGCGGGCACTTCTAGAGTAGCCCTTGTAATCCTAGAGACATAGCCTTTTAAAGTCTCTCTCACTGTACATCAAGAAGAGAGATTGCACCATTCTTGTATGCAACTTGGCGCTAGCGAAGTGTTTTAAAAAGGCTGATTTCAAGATCTGAAAGCTAGTGATTCTTCCTGGAGTTAGCTGATGGAACCAATCCCGCGCCAGCTTAAGAAGGCCCTGAACGCCACTACATCGGTGTACTGCCGTAGAACTGCCTCGTTCTCAATACTCTGTACATGGCGCATGGGGTCTGACAACCCTTCATAGTAAAAGTCCAACCCCTTATATCCTCAAGGCAGAGCTGCTCTCAATAAACCCTTCCGAAAAGGGTGGCCTCTCGACTCTTCGCCTTCTGCTCCTGCGACCTGTCTCTGTAATGTCCGTACTGCTTCTTGCATATCCCTCATCATGCGGGATGTCGGTAACACCTCGTCTTCCTCTTCTTCTACATCACATTGGGCGTGACGCTGATAAGTTCTCCTATGCTACCTGCTATCAAAGAATTGTGCATTGTCCTCCTCTTTCTATTCCTCAGATGACGACGGGTATTCTATCTGATACCATCTTTTCTTTGTGGTTCGAATCAGCTCGGGATCCGGCATCCATGACTCCTCTCTGCTCTTCTTTTGGCCCGGAGTTAGTGGTTCCGGACTGTACTCCTCATCTTTTCTCCTAGTCTTCTCCTCTTCACTATCATCTTCGCCCGCCAAAATTTTCTTCAACTTGCTTGGAGGCACTGACTCCATCAATCTTTCAAGGAGTCCCTTGTCAACGTGACAAGTTTTTCCATTTGGTAATTCATCCCGCCCCTTAGTTCCGATATTGATCATCCTTTGCCTAATTATCTCTGGAGATTTATTCTTATTCCCCTTTCTCGAACTTTCCACCTTTTCCTTATGTGGTGGTGGTAGTGTTTTCATGACCGTTTGATCTGCTACTTTCTCTTGTGGTAGTGTTTGTTCTTCCGCAACCTGCTTCCCATTGCCCATATCGAATTCCAAAATTTGAGGTATGATGTATCTTCCCTTCATGCTTGCCTTTTGAAATTCTCACGTCTTTCGCTCAAGGACTCGATGTCCCTTGTATTCCCACAGACGGCGCCACTTGATGTGACCAAAAAGATTGGTTCACCAATAAAAAAGAGTACTGGCCTAAAATTCAATTTTACCGACCTGATCGACTTCCAGATGACTCTTGGCGACCTGATCAACCTACAAAATAAAATCCAAGCCAGACAGCCCTTGCGTAAGTCCTCCGATGCTTAAGTCAATTCCCCTTTTAATGAATAAACGAGAGCTCAAAGTATGATAAAAATTAACTTAGAGTAGAAGTGAGGCATGTGTCCTCTTTATATAGACAATAGACGTGTTCCCAATCTACGGTTCTCGTCTCCTATTCGCACCACAATACCATAAATACCACCGAATTAGAATTTGGTTTCCTCCCATATGCTAAGTTACCATATATATTAAAACTCTCGTATTTTGTTAAATTATCATAATAATCATGGGTCAATAACTTTATCATGCCCTTAGTTCGACGGGGCCCCATACCATACAGATTCATATCAACCCATCAGGGCCCAAGATCCCATTAACCACACAACTCAACTCTCAGTATCGAATTGTTAATACCATTTACTTTATAAGAGTTCGGCACTCTTATACACAGCTCGCCCTCTTATAGAAGAGCTCACCTTATAAATCTAAACCCCAACATATATACTACCTGAATATTCAATGTCATATTAGTAAGGATAACCTCGAATTAGCTAGTTTTATAAGCTAAAGTAATTTGAATCTCGACCCAAACCAAACGTACATTGTTCTGCAGGACCATTGCATGCTCCAAATGCCAATGCTCCCTGTAAAGAACAATTTTATAATTGAATTATTTTTCATTTTTCTTTACATACGTTTCTTCATTTAGGTGAATTAGCGAAATTCAAAACAACATTAACAGAAAGAGAAAAAAAGAAAACATCCTCGTAATTTCAGGCAACGCTTAAATTCCCCAAACATCGGCCCATTATTTTTCCTCCCCACCAACTCACTTTCCCTCTCTTCTTTACATCATCAAACACTCCATTTTTGGTCCCAAATGCTCGCCAATGCGCCAACTCAAAACCCTCCGATCCACGCCTAACTCATCCTTCGTGGCCTTTCGGCGACCTGCAATACGCCCACCACCTGTTCGACGAAATTCCCCAACCAAACCGGCACATGTACAACACTTTAATAAGAGCCTCTTCCAATGGCAAACACTCAGGTAAGGTCATTTCGCTCTACGGAAAATGACAGCTTCGCTTTTCCTTTCATTCTGAAATCATGCGCAGTTCGAAAAGCGTACGTCCAAGGAATCTCGATTCACTAACACGCTATAAAACTAGGGTGTATCCGCGCAGAACGGGCTTATCAGTTTCTACGTGGGTTGTGGGAGGATAAAAACATGGTCATGTGGACTTCAATTGTTAGCACGTATGCTAAACACGGACTCGTTGAATTAGCGGAGAGCGTTTTTGGCCAAATGCCCGTTAAAATCGTGGTTTCTTGGAATTAACGGTTACTATAAGGAGTCTTTAGATTTGTTTTACGGATGTGTGTTCTTTTATGATTCCCAACGAGACTACATTAGTTAGTGCGATTTCGGCTTGCGGCCAACTTTGCGATTTAGTTCCGGTAAAATATTGCACAGCTGTTTGCCTGATAATGAGAGCGTGGGCCCTGCCGTTACTTTGGATATAGCCGTGGGTGTCTTCGGGAACATTCCGGAGAAGAATATCGTCTCGTGGAACACTATAATAACGCCCTCGCGTTTCACGGCTTCGGATACAAAGCGAACGGGCTTTTTCAAGAGATGGAGGAATGTAAAATGCGGTCGATGCGTTTATCTTAATTAGCTTGCTCTCCGCTTGTTGCCATTGCGGGCTCGTCGAAATTAGGCAATATTACTTTGGTAAAATGGGTGATATGTATGAAATACTATACAATTTCGAACACTATGCTTGTATGGTCGATATACACGGCCGTTGGGGGTTATTGAACAAGGCGCTCGGGCTTGTTGGGAATATGGGGATGAGGCCCGATGTGGTTATTTGGGGCACTTTGCTTGGCGCTTGTGGAATTCACTGAAATGTTGAAATAGCAAAAGTGGTGTTAAAGCAAGTGTTGGAGCTGGGACCACGTGACAGGGGGTTGTACATGCTCGTGTCGAATATATTTGGGGAAGGTCGAAAATGGGACAAAGTGAAGAAAATGAGGAAATTAATGAAGGACCATCGTGTAAGAAAGACTAATGTTAACAGCTCTATAGAAGTCGACAGATGCAATCTAGCTTCGTGGCTCATGATAAGAACACTACAATAAAACATCTAAATACTTGCGTCGACGGACTTTTTGTCGGTAATTACCAACTAAATTACCTACGGTAATTACTCCGTCGGTAATTTACCGACAGATGTTAAATTCCATTGGTAATTACCGACGGATTAAGATTCCATCGGTAAATTACCTATATATATATATATATATATATATATATATATAATATATAATTATTAATACATATTATATAATTGTAATACACTTTTCAATAATAATTTGTGTTTATAATATAATTATTTATAAATATAATACATATAATAAAGATCTATTTCACTAACAATACCAATTTTTGTAAAAATTTTGCTAGTTTTTTATTGTTTATTTTTTAAACTTATTATTATTTTAATTTAATGTATATAATTTAATTTTCAAAATATATTATATAATTGTAATACACTTTTAAATAATAACTTATATTTATAATATAATCATTTATAAATATAGTATATAAATTTAACTTATATGTCTACTATATTAAAAAAAAAACCTTACATCTACGTGACTTGGCTCAGCAGCAAAGTCGCCTCCTCTTACTCGAGAGGTTGCGAGTTTGATTCCTCCTTTGGTGTCATTTGAGGGAATTAAGGTGGGTCGGGCGTTGCTGGACCAGTTGGAAGTCCGTCGGTAATTGCATTATCAACGAGGTTTTTATTTTTGGCCTTTTGAATTTGATTAACTTGCTATTAGTAGACGTTTTACTGAAAAATATGTTCAATGTGCTTTAGAACAGTTTTATATGAATGTGCTTTCAAAAGATTGTTTGATTATTAATCTCGTCGAGCCGAATATGGATCGAACTTGATTAACTTGCTATTAATATGTTCAAGCTTTTCTCATTATTATATCAATAAACTAAGTTCAAATGAACTTTTAACAATTGATCTCGAATTGAATATGAAGTAATTTAATTCTTCTTTTAACCCTATATGGAATTATGAAGTACATTTTTTATCCCACAGAGATTAACTCATAGTTATCCACACATATAAAAGAAATTGCTCGTTAATATATTGAAAATATTATATTTTGATTTATTCTCTTATATTTAATTAATTATTTATTTATTTATTATATACTCATTTCCGTAAAAGATAATATAAGTAAATGAAGAAGTATATGATCCCACAATAATAAAAGGGATAAATTTTTTTTGCCCCCTAATGTATGTAATTTTTTTCACTTGGCCCCCCAAAATATTTTTTGTTCCACTTTGCCCCCTGATGTACAATAATTTTTGACGTTGCCCCCCAAACTTTATTTCCGGCAGAATATTCCTTCTAAATTCCATTGACGGGCAGGTGGGGGGCAAAGTGAAAGAATCTTATAATTTGGGGGTAAAGTGCAAAAAATCTTATAGTTTGGGGCAAATTAAAATAATATAAATATTAAATATTTGTATTAAAGTTATATATTTGAAAAAGATATATAATTTTTATCTTATACTCACACACACACAAAGTTGTCAATACAATTCCAAATTTAAAAAAAAAAAAAAAACACCATAAATTTCCAATTAATATTCATAATTTTTTATATATAAATATTGTCAATACATCTTTTATATTATTAATTATTAAACACATGACTAAGTATTATGTAAATTTTTATGATACGGAAAATAAGATTATCATTCAATATTATTATTTGTATAAAAAGTGTGATTAAATACTATATTAATCATGAGTACATTAATTATTATATAAGATTATAATTATTGAATGATTAATATAACTAAAGTCTTATAATATCAAGATTTTAATTATATTAATCATTCGATAATTATAATCTTATATAATAATGTACTCATGATCAATATAGTATTTAATTACACTTTTTATACAAATAGTAATATCAAATGATAATTTTATTTTTCGTATCATAATATTATAATGCATATACGAAATACACCTTCATTTTATTTTGTTCAATCATAAAATATAATATATATTATTATGTTACTTAGCCTAATAATTTACATAATACTTAGTCATGTGTTTCATATTTAATAATATAAAAGATGTATTGACAATATTTATATTTAGAAAATTATAAATATTAATTGGAAATTTATGGATTTTTTTTTAAAATTGGAATTGTATTGACAACTTTGTGTGTGTGTGAGTTTAAGATAATATTATATATCGTTTTCAAATATAAAATTTTAAAACAAAAATTTAATATTTATATTATTTTAATTTGCCTCCCAAACTATAAGATTTTTTTCACTTTACCCCCCAAACTATAAGATTCTTTCACTTTGCCCCTAGTTGCCTGTCAATGGAATCTAGAAGGAATATTCCGTCGGAAATAAAGTTTGAGGGGCAACGTCAAAAATTATTGTACATCAGGGGACAAAGTGGAATAAAAAATACTTCAGAGGGTAAAGTGAAAAAAACTGCATACATTGGTGGGCAAAAAAAATTTATCCCATAATAAAATTGGGTATATTTGGAATGCAAAATTTACAATGTGAATTTATATAATATATAAAAATATGTATATTACTTAAATTAAATTATTCAAATAGAATACACATGTCAATGATACTTAAATCGAATTCACCTTTGGAAAAAAAATAAAAACCCTCATTTAATTATTTGATCCAAATATTTATATTTAAAAATGATAATAATTTCAGAAATTCGGGCCAATATTAAAATAGAATATTACTATTATACAAAGACAAATTATTTAAAAAAAAGAAAAAAAAACATTATCTCACTCATGTCCTCTGACGTTAAACAGATGTCCTGAAAAATGAACACCCTGTTTTTATTGTTGTCGCCCACATTATATGTCTGCTTTTCTTTTTTTCTTAAGTGTTTTTTCAACGAATCTTGTGGCATTATTTAATCCAGAAAGCTTCATCCAAGAATCTCACAACTGTCACACCGCCCTCACAATATCCACTTTCGCCACTCATATAATTGCCGACTTGCAGTCTTAATTTTCTCATCCACGGATTTGCATTTGCTTCCCTTAACCCTTGATCTGTTCCTCGATGTACCACTCAATCATATCTCTGTAAGTCTCTTGCAAGTTACCAAGCTTCAATTGCTCTGTTTTTTCACAATTCACATCTGGGTTTTTTCTCATTCCATCAAAAAAATCTTCTTATAAAAAATGTAGCTCTAGCTGTGTTATAGATGTAACCATTGGCAATTTAATTGTACTTATGCAAATTTAGCATCTTTTATTTCGGCCAAGTGATATATTTTCTGGGTTTTCACTTTATTGACATTTTTGGTGCCGCGCGCTCGCATTAGGGCATAATGTTTGATTCCTGAGTTAGAAATATCATATCTGGGGTTTGGGGTTTAATTGATTACACTAATTTTGAATCATTTGTTTGATTTATAAAGCTTCCATAATGTGTATCTTAGCTCAATTTTTCATCTTCAAAGTTTTTGCGCTCAAAATGCATTAGACTTGGTGTGGTTTCATTTTATTCCACATAGCACGAGCATTTATAGCTAAAGTGGTATCGTTCATCCTCTGCTAAGGTTTTGATGCATATGGGTCCATTGGACTCTCCATTAGTTGATATTTGTTTTTTCCCTTTTCAGGAAAGATATGAGGACTCCCAGTATATTTCTGTACAGGTTGTGACCTGATAATTTTAACCTCTGTGTTTGGGAAGAGAAAAATAGAAAAATAATAATAAAAATAAAAAAGTAAAATTAAAAGAATGGTGTTTTGGGAAGGATATGTGAGTGACGAGTCGATGGGTACATTTGCCCCACTAGTGGTGTACTGGTTGTACGCGGGTTTTTATCAGCTACTTCCTCCTCTAGATAAGTACAGGCTTCATACGAAAACCGAAGAAAACGAGAAGAATTTGGTGCCGTTGGGATCTGTAATCAAAGGTGTTCTTCTTCAGCAATTTGCTCAGGCAGTCGTTGCAGAGTTGCTGTTCTTGGTAAATGCATTGTTCTCGAGTATTTTCTCATGTTCTTTAAGTTGATGTCATATTGGTAAACAATTTTATGGATCACTTCTGATGTGAACAGAATATCGGCAGTCTAAAAATGGAAATTGATTGTTTAATGAAGACTGAAAAAGTTTCCCTTTTAAACAGAATATCTCTTATGTTCTTTTGTCATCTTCAAATTCGACGGTCTAAACTGAACTGACTCTTGTGTAAAGTTTTACTTGAGCCAAGTGCTTCAATATGTATGAATTAGATCTATGCACATTGGCATTATTAAAATCCTTTCTTTCTTTTTCTTTTTCTTTTTCTTTTTTTTTTTGTCAAATTGTCTAACGGAATACATTCCGCTATGCAGGCCCCATATTTGGGCTTAGGGTTCTTTTTTTAAGTTTTTATTTTGTTTAATTTTTCTTGGGGGTTTCTAGTTTTTAGGGGCTTTTTTGGGGGGTTTAACGTTTTTATTTTAGGTTTTCAGATTTTTTTTTAATATGATTTTTAGTGTTCTTTTTTTAGTATTTTGTTAGTTTAGTTTTTTTAGGGTTTTCAATTTTTTTTAAGATTTAGTTTTAAGGGATCTGCCTAATAGTTAGGCGGTTTGACACGAGTGTGCCTCTTAAAAATCTGCTTTTTTTTTTTTTTTTTTTTACTTTTACGTACTTTCCTTCTTTGAGCAGCACCATTGTAATACCAAATATTGTAATGTTTTTAAATAAATACAAAATAAAAAATTTATTTCCATAGTTATTTACAACCAAACATCTTGTGCTTAGTGTTGCAGGTAACTTCTAACACAAGTTCTTCCAATCAAACCGTCCAACCCTCTCTTCCCGTGCAAGCCGTGCAATTTGTAATCGCAATGCTGGTCATGGACACGTGGCAGTACTTTGTGCATCGATACATGCACCAGAACAAGTTCTTGTACCGACACATCCACTCCCAGCACCATCGATTAGTCGTCCCTTACGCCATTGGCGCTCTTTACAATCACCCCTTGGAAGGCCTTTTGCTGGACACATTCGGCGGCGCTATATCGTTCCTCGTCTCCGGGATGACTGCACGGACGGCCGTTTTCTTCTTCTGCTTTGCTGTCGTCAAAACCGTCGACGATCATTGTGGGCTCTGGCTTCCCGGTAACATCTTTCATTTGCTTTTCCAGAACAACAGCGCGTACCATGACGTTCACCATCAGCTCCAAGGCCTGAAGTTCAACTACTCGCAGCCCTTCTTTTCGATATGGGACAAATTGCTCGGGACGTATGTGCCGTATACGCTTGTGAAGCGGGCCGAAGGGGGTTTTGAGGCGAGGCTGAAAAAAGATTGATTGTATGATTAGTTAGAACTTGTAGCTTCGGTTTGAGGATTGTAGAATTGTTGAGGTGATGTATGAAAATAGGAATTGTTGAGCTTTTTTGAGTGTATGATATCGTTAGTCCTTCAAACACACTGTATGCGAATTCGTTTCATTTTTTTGGAGCAAGATTTTTCTGGGTTGTCATTGTTTAGCCTTGATTAATTTGTTCTTGTGTTGCTCGTTTTAAATTGGCAATGATTGGTCAGATTCTAGCTGGTGGTATCTCTCCACTCATTTTTCAGGTGATTTGGATATTGGATTATCAAAACATGAGCCAAATTTGAGGATTGACCAATTTTAAGTGGTGACTGGATATGATTTCTTCTTCAGGAATTAAAAAAAGGTCTTTAATGAGAACTTTAATAAATAATAAAAGAGAAATCATCAACTTTAATCAAATTGCAGCAAAAACCAAACAATTATAAGTCCTGCAAAAAAAAAAAAAAAGAAAAAAAAGACACGACTTTCGTTGTTAGTTGCGAAACGAATCACCGGTGAGTTTTCGGTGATCGGAAAATTTCAACGTCGTCTAACGGCTATACCACCTCCACCAACCGAACCCTCTCGTCAAGTTGATGATCGGCCAGGACCTAGCCCATGTGGAGACCAATCATCATATGCTAATATATTGAAGCTGAATACATGGGACAGATAAGAGGGTTCGACTGGTGGTGGTGGCATAGCCATTGGACGACGCTGGAATTTTCTGATCATCGGAAACTCACCGGTGATTCGATTTGTAACTACCAATGATTTTTTTATTTTTTATTGGCAAACTTAAAAAGGTTTGGTTTTTGCTCCATTTTGACTAAAATTCATGATTTAATTGGACATGATTTTACTTTAAATCAACTTTCATCATTATATTTTCATCTTATATCTATTAACACTCAAAGATTCTCAATTCTAAATAAATAAAAACATCAGTATAGCCAAGCCAAAGAGTTTTTAAAAAAAGAAATGATATCCAATCACCACCTACAGTCCTGACCTCAGCACATCATGCTCACAGAAAAACAATGCTATAAAACATAGCACTGCAATTTATATAGCTCCTGTATTAATTGAACTAAATTAATTATTCAATATTCATCAACATACAAATCACCACCAACAAAATTGGGAAGCCAGCTGATTCAAAGGCCTTTCAAATCAGTACCAAAAAAAAGAAGAAGTTATTTTGTCACCAATAATCTCTGCATGAACAAGACCCATCCTTGAACCTATGAAACCGAGTCCGGTCCCTCACTATAATCTCCCGACCATACAGCTTCGACACGAGCTTGATCACCACATGGCAATCCCCACATATCCTCAGATTCTTATTAACGCTTATCGGGCTCCCCTCATCACTACTAATCAAACCAAACGCCACCGCCAGCTTCTCACTATGATAAAACAACGCGTTCTGCTTCTCCTCATCTCCAATATCATGCAACACGTAATTCGTCTCCGGCTCGTACCCAAATTCCCTAACCCTAAAACTAATCTCCTCCAATTTCCCGTAAATCTCCCTCCACCTAGGATGGCTCTTATCCCCGTTATAAAACTGGCATATAACGCCGTTCATCTCCGTGTAGCTAAAACCCGGAACCTTCTTAACATCCCTCGTCTTCATATCGTCCCTCACTCTCCCCACGTCGCTCCACCTCCCGTGCGCAGCATACACGTTCGACAACAGCACGAAATCCCCACAAGTGGTGGACCCCATCTCCACGAGCTTTCTCGACGCCTTCTCGGCTATCTCCACGTTCCCGTATATCTTAGAGGCCCCTAATAGTGTTTGCCAAAGCACGACGTCCGGAAACATGGGCATCGACTCGATAATCTCGTGGGCCTCATTTAATCGCCCGGCCCGGCCCAACAAATCCACCACGCTCCCGTAATGCTTCACGTTTTTGCTCACCCCGTTTTTCTCCATCAACTCGAAGAGCCTTGTCCCCTCGTCGACCATCCCCGCGTGGTTGCACGCGCACAATGCCGCTAAGTAAGTGACTCCGTCGGGCTTCGGGGCCGCATGGCCTCCAGCCATGCGGTGAAAGAGTTGGAGTGCTTTCGGCCCGTTACCGTCGATCGCGAAACCCATAATCATGGTGTTCCATGTGATTGTGCCCTTGGAACACCTCATGGTTTCGAAAACATCGTAGGCTTTCTCCACAAGCCCGCATTTCGAGTACATGTCAATAATGGCATTGCAAACTATCACGTTCTCGTCCAAGCGACGTTTTTTAATATAATCATAGATTTTGTCACCTTCTTTAATCGCACCGAGCTGCGAGCAAGCCGAGAGGGCGCCAAGAACAGTGACCTCATTCGGCATCATTATGCGTTGGTCCCTCATTCTGTTGAATAGCTCTAAAGCTTCGTAGGGACGATTACCCTGAGCCATCCCGGAAATCAAAGCGTTCCAACTCGCGATGTCTCTCTTGGGCATTTCATCGAACAGTTTGCAGGCGTAGCATAAGTCCCCGCACTTGGAATAAGCGTCGAGCAGCGTGGTTTGCAGCAAAACGTCAGCATCGAACCCAGACTTCAAGACCTGCGCGTGCATTTGGAGGGACTCGGTTCGGGCCAACGCGCGGGCGCAGGCCTTGAGGAAGAAGGAGCAGGTGAGGGCGTCGGGGCGGCAGGGGGCACGTGACATGGAGAGGTAGCACGTGACGGCATTGATGGGGTGGTGGCTCTGGGCGTGGCCTCGGATGAGGGCATTCCAGTCGTTGGTCAGAGGGTGGGGGACGAGGCGGAAGACGGCGGCGGCGTAGGTGAGGCCGGCGGAGGAGGAGGTGGCGCAGAAGTCGAGGAACTTAGAGCGGGAAGGGTAGAAATGGAAAAGGCCGGTGGTTAGGAGGTGGGCGTGAAGCTGTTGGGTGTGTGAGAATGAGGCGCATTTGCGTAAGAGCGGTTCCACGTGAGCCATGTCATGGGCCGATTCAACCCTTACGTTTATTTATCGAAGAGTTAAATGCCATAACTTGATTGCCTCATTTTCTTCATTGCCAAATGATGAATGATAATTTTGGCTACTGTACATGATATTTTGGAATGGATCAAATTAGAATTTCTCCTTTATTTGAGAATTCAAGACCAATTGCGGGCCTTACAATTTAATTTTTATTTGGTTAAATAAAAAAACAGACACAGGCTGTTTCTGGCAAAAAAAACAGACCTTTCGAAAAATATATTATTAGTCAAATGTGTTCGGAATTTTTTGGAACATCCTTTTTTATGTTTATTTATTATCAATTCGAACACAAATTCGTTAATGAATCCTAATAAACATTGATGCGACGAAAAATGATGAAAAAAGAACAAAAAGTGATGATTTCTTAACACGAAAATTACTGAAAAAACTTATATTAATCATCTTGTTTGTATTAACATTCTCTATTGTTGAGTTTTTCGGGTTACATATAATTTTGAGATTTTTGTGTGGATTTTGAGATGGTTTTTGGAGGAAGTATAAATAAGAAAACTTTGAGATGGATTTTATTTTCATTTTTTTTAAATTTTAATGGTATTTTTTTTTTTGTCCTTTTAATAGTACTTATTTTTGTAAACAAAACAAAAGTTAATTACGGTGCTTTTATAATATAAATATTGAGAAATAAAATTTGTCTCCCAAACTTCACCAAATTCAACAATTTGCCCTTTAATCTTTTTTTTATACACTCTGTATTTTGAATTGTGCAATTTTTACAATTTACCTCCTAAAATTTTTTGCATAATTGAAGACAAAATCGTATTTTAATGCACAATATTCCATTATACATTGAAAAAGAGTTAAATGAAATGAAAATTTTGCCCTTCAATTGTGCAAAATAAATCAACCGGAAATAATTTTCGATAACAATTTTTGGCGGAAAATTACTTGCGAAGGTAAATTATAAAAAATATACAAAAAATTTAAAAAACAAAGTGTTAAATTAAATAAAATTTAAGAGGAAAAGAAAAAGAAAAACAAAAACTCTAAATATTGGAGTGTCAATATCCCATAAATTTTTTTAATAAAGGTTTTGAAATCCAGATTCTGCTCGCATCTTCCAATTCCAAGAAGCATCTAGACTCTTCTGGCACACTCTTTGCTTTTCCAAATTCTCACCATATACATAACCAAAACCACACTTCCTCTTCGAAACCCACACTTATAGAACTCCATTACTCAGCGATTTGGACTTTTGATTCAAAATCAGTTGTTGAATCTCCATTGTCAACAAGAAACCTACTGAAAATGAGGTAACTTCGCGTCAGATTTCTTCTCTTTCAAGTTTCTTTCTGGTATGCATTTTGGGAACCATTGAATTAGGGTTTACCAGTCGATAATTCTCGAGGCCCCTCGTAATTTCATGCTTCGTTCGGATCTTTATAGGGTTTTTGTTTGCAATGTTGTAATAGTAACAGTAATGGGTTTAGTTTATTGAGTTTCATAGTTGCTGCAGAATTTCTTATGATGACCTTTTCTTTTCCCCTTTTATCATTGTTCAGTAAGTTGAAGAGATTGCTTAGGATAATTATTTGCTTTCATATTAAAGAAGTAGGGTTCAATTGTGTACTGAATAACTTTTTATTTAGTTGAAGGAGTGGAAAGAGTGGATGGGATAAATTTCAAAAGATTGATAAATATATTCATACTTTTCTCTTGGCTTACCCTTTATGATTTATTTAACTACAAATTTTGTGCCACTATTTTGTTGTTGTTGTTCTCATGTACTCACATCTTAGGTTCATTTAGCCTTGATTATGTTGTTG
This sequence comes from Phtheirospermum japonicum, assembly GCA_014905375.1. Classification (NCBI taxonomy): domain Eukaryota; kingdom Viridiplantae; phylum Streptophyta; class Magnoliopsida; order Lamiales; family Orobanchaceae; genus Phtheirospermum; species Phtheirospermum japonicum. The sequence goes on along the minus strand of BMAC01000003.1, from coordinate 2,147,420 downwards.
CTAATCCATTAACGCCTAGTCAATATTGGGATTAATGACGTTTGCAGCCGACACCCACCAGTAAAGTGGGCCCAGAGGTCTGACGAACTATGCATTACTGTGGAGCTTCCTGATGCGAAAAACGTGAAGCTTAATCTCGACCCCGAAGGGAAATTTTACTTTTCAGCTACCAGTGGGGTCGATAACACACCGTACGAGATAGATATCGATCTTTTCGACAAGGTTGATGTCAATGTAAGTCCGGATGTTCCTTTACATGATGATTGGGTTGAGTTGGCATATCCTTGTGTTAGTGCGAGGAAAAATGGAAGCTGATAAGTTTTTCTTAACTTGAGACTTTCAGGAGAGCGAATCTAGTGTTACGTCTAGAAATATATGCTATCTTGTGAAGAAGGCGGAGAGTAAATGGTGGAGCAGGCTTTTAAAGCAGGAGGGTAAACCACCGGTTTTCTTGAAAGTCGATTGGGACAAATGGGTTGATGAGGACGAACAAGATGAAAATCGTGAGTGTTTTACATTGTTGAGATTCTAATTTACTTTGTTCAATTGTGTGCAATTAAGAGGAATAGAAAAGGTGAGGATCTGATGATGCATTTTTACTTCTTGCAGCTGGTGACAACATGGATTTCGGTGACTTTGATTTATCGGTGAGTCTATAGAAATAAATACAATGTGTGTTTGATTTTGGGTGAGCTTATTCTAAATAAATATAAGTCGTTGAAGTGTTTGGATAGATGTAAAGTTCTATTTGGTAAATTAAAGAGCTCTATTTTCGATAAATTTGGAATACTATAAAATTGTTGAGGTGTTTATGTGTTTTTTTTTTTTTTTTGGAGATCATATAAGCTCTTTTGAAATAAATTTACCAAACAAATTTGAAGAACTTATAAGCTCTCAAACATCTTATAAGCTTGTAATCTTTAGGTTTGACATTGTTTGATTGCTTTCAGAAGCTGAATATGGCCGGAGCTGGAGATATCGATGGAGAGGATGCAGATGGCAATGAAGGTGAAATCTCGTGAATTGGGAGTTACGTAAATTGCTTCTGGACTTTTGAAATAGTTTCGACTGATAAACCCAATGTGTTGCAGATGATGAGAGTGACACTGACGAAGAGAACGATGAAGAATCAATCACTGCTAATGGTGGAGCTGAAGCAGCAGGTGAAGGCCTGAAGGATTAATCACTTTTGCTTGTTAATTGTATACATCAGAGAGAGACTTTGTGTGCGCTTCAAAGTGTGGCCAACTGGAGGAGTGTAGCTTAAACATTTTTTATTTTATTTTTATTTTTCATAATCTTGTGATGACATCTGTGAGTACATGTTATTATACTGGTAATTATGCGGCCTCATTCCTATGCATGCTGTTACATATATAATACTTCATCTCTTATATCAAAAAGTGTCGCCTTCAAACGCATTTTTTTTATAATTATTTAACTTAATAATGCAAACGCATTTTTTTTTTTAAATATTTAAATGTATATAGAAGCAATTTTTTTTGATGGGTCGAGTGTAGGTTAGGTTACACATGAATAAATAGGTTGAGTTCGGGTCAAAATTTGACACATATAAGTAAATGTTTTAGGTCTGGGTTTGCAAAATTTGAGTCGTCAACATGTCAACCTAAACCCAAATTGACACCTTTGCTTTTGATCCCGTCATTGACAGCAACTGATTACCATTATTCTTAGGCTTATAGATGGGGAACCGAAATTCAGAAATGTTGAATCTTGTGTGAAACATCATTTGGTAGGACTTTTCGACATAACTCGAATATCATTTAGCGTTTTTTTTCCAAAGGTGTGATGCAAATAAGAAACATCCTTTGTTACGTGAAGCATATAATCTTTTTTTAAAATATCGAGAGAAAAATTTGAGAAAATTCTCATTTACTACGATTCTATTATCATTAATTATCAAATACTCTAATGAAAAATATTTTATTTTATTTTAGTCAAACATATCATATTTAATTAAAATTACAACTTAAATGATAAAAACTACCCCTACCCCTGAAAAACTACTACTACTAATAATAATAATGGCGTATGGGATTTTGCTCCACATGTAATGAGTAGTATGAAATTATACTCGATGCAGTATGTATTTTTGTTTCGAAGATATTGTGTAGTATGAAATTATCTTGTGCAATTTAATATAAATTTTGACAGTCCAATCTAAATTTTTTTTTAAAAAAAATGCATAATGTAGTTTTCAATCTGGTAGGGTTAGTTTGTAATTTGATAATAATAGTATGGATTTTAAAATGTTATAGTATTTTTATTGATTTTTTGAATTTTAGTAGAGTTATGAATTCGATAATGGTAGTATGAGTTTTAAAAATATAATAGTATGTAATTTGATAATAGTAGTATGAATTTTGAAATAATAGTATGAAATTTTATTGATTTTGTGAAATTTTAATATGAAATCCACAATATCAGTTTGAGTTTCATATGTATTATTAAAATTTAAAAACATAAAATTGTGAAAAAATATGTTGTATTTTAGTGTGACATATTGCATAAAATATAATATAGTATGAAATATCACGGTGTAGTGTGGGATTCTGCCTATAATGATTAAAAGTATAAAAAGTAGCAGTATGGAATCCCGACTGTATACAGTATAAGTATGAAATTGCACTATGTAATATGAAAATGCACAGTGTATTATAAAATTCGTCGTTAACGGTTGGTGACAATGATATGAAAATGTCAAGTAATAGTATGAATTTTGGTTGTATTAAATATTTAATAAAGTAAAAGAAATTGATAGGAAAAAAGGATATCATTAATAAGGGTAAAGTAGTATTCTTATGTAGTAGTTTAGATTAAATGGGAAGATAATTGATTATATGGAAAGTTAATATTTTCATTAGAATATTTAGAATAAAACATTTACCTAATGGATCATATGAAAATTGCGCCAAAATATCTTATAAAAATCTATTGTTTGTTGAAGGAAAAATACAATTAGTGCGCCTTCGTCAACAAGTAACTGATGATTGACAATTTAGGTGTTTGTTATCTTTAGGTATTATGTAAACATGTAATTGATACCTTATATAAAAAGGAAGTCTTTGATGAATAAGAGAACTATAATTCTACCGTCTCTTTTGTCTTCTTCTTTTCCACCTTTACTTTTACACGTTATCAACATGAACTCTAACCTATTGAGAGTGATCGACAAATAAATCTCCATGACCAAAGCAACAATTATACAATTTTCATACGTCGAAAATCTTACCGCGCTATAAGTTTGAAAATTTGGTTTTTCGCGTTTAAATCGTTGGATCGTGCTCCAAATTTTACAGAACATTCAAGACCTATTGAATTAATTTATGAACAGTGGAGATTGGACTCGAAGATACGAGAATATATATATATAATCTCGAACAAAGCAAATTTTATTTTCGAATTTTATGTGTAGTATTTTTCAAAATACGATTGCGTATAATAGAACGTTGGATCAAGCCACAATTTGGATATATTATTCCATACATGTACAAGTTAAATTTGAATGGTGGAGATTCGAATATGATGTCGGAAGAACTCTATAATGAATTTTGAACAGAGCTGATCCTGTTTCCCGAAACTGTCCGCCTAATTTCTTTAAAAAATTGAATTACACATAATCGGACCGTTGGATGAAACTGAATTTTGGACATAATGTTCAAAAAATGTAGTGGTTAGATCTGTACGGTGTAGATCGGGTTTCAACTTTCTATAATCATAAACTTATTGCAAAAACAAAATTCAAGTAATATCATAGGAAAGAATCGTGTCTTTCCTCCAAGGTAATTCGAATTACCCTATTATGTATTAAATGCAACTAATAAGTATTTATTTATATGGATATGTTGCATGGTATGTATTATTGTACATTGTTATACAAAGAATGTATATGTGTATATGTTATCAATGATTATATGCATGTGATGTTATGTACAATATTGACAAACATGAAATTTTATAATACTTTAATGATATTCATAGAGTACATAATATATTATTACTTATACTTTTAGATGACTTCTTATTTACAATTTTTAAATAAAGTTATTTACATGATTAGATGATAGATTGAACACGATTTTGCTAATTGTTTAGTTAATCATGAATTTCGATGAATTGATAGATTCATGTATGTTGGTGATTCTCTTCAAGTTGATTTTATAAGCTACTTTCATGAATTTCGATGAATTGATAGATTCATGTATGTTGGTAATTCTTTTCAAATTGGTTTTATAAGCTACTTTTAATATATGTATTATTGATTGTACATTTGCATATTTTCATGATAACGAATTGCATAAATAAGTTTTGTGACAAAGTATATTCACATAATATCAAAGAAAGAGTATGACATATATTCTTCAAATTTATTATCTAAATAAATTGATTGAACTAACTCAATATAAATTTAAATTATATACTCAAAAGAGATCGAGTACTACTATCAATCGTTTGATGTGGAAATTAGTGTAACTATAATTCCACAATAATGTCATACACCAACCCCCAATTGACAAAGAATCGTGAAACCAAATCAAAGTCAATTCTCTAATGAATTTGAGACTTCATATTGACCCCAAATCTTATATTGGAAGTATATGTAGTTGAAAATTATCAATAAACTTTGGGATGTGCTCTAAATGAATATTTTGAGAGTTTTATGAAACACTACTTTAAAGCCTAAGAAAGTGAAAAAAAACTTGTTTGCTTGCTAAAGCTTCTCCGGTCTTGGTGGGTTAGGTTAGTATGGGGAATTATATTCTGTTTCAGAAAGAACTCTGAGTGGAAAGAGATAAGAAAGAAAGTCAAAGGACAAAGGAGTGGGAGAGATAAATAATAGAAGAATACAACTATATCCCCGACCGGAGAAGTAGAGGAGTCAACCAAGGATTGGTTGGTCTTGCACAATAATGATTCTAGCTATTCTTCTTCAATTTCAATAAGAGTTGGTGAGTGACTCTAAAATAAGAAGCTCTTGGGGGATGGGTCATTGATTTTGATATGTTGCGACTAAAAATATGTCTTACCATATGCGAAAAAGAAAGTCACTTTAAATGACAATAAGTAATTGAGAGATACGATCTCACTCTATTTTTTTCTCACTTGATCAAACATACTGATGCACTTGTATAATATTAATTATGATAATAAGTCATTAAGAGACATGACATTATTCTTCATAATACTAATGTTAGACCTCTGGATAAGGAAAGTTCTTGAGGCTAACTAGGATCGATATGAATAGTGGAAATAATCTCAAAGTAAAGGGGAAGAGACATGTTGATCCCTACCTAATGTGGAGAGAATGAATTATAAGGTAAGATATGTAAAAGTTTATGATATTTATCGGTCGTGATAGAAGTCATGGAGGTTCTCACAATAACCTTGCTTAGTTAATGGACATCCTCTATTTTGATTGATGAATTTTGTTTGTTTCTTACTTTACAAAGAACTTGTGAAAGTATAATCAATCATTCATATTAGACTATTGTATTTGGTCTTAAAGTTTATTTTAAGTTAGATTTATGTGATGTGACCTGATTTAAATTAATTATTATTTTTGGCTTATTGGTAAATTTTGCGTTTCATTATGAAGCATTGAATATAATTAAGTTTATTTACCACACATTCACATACAGGGTTCAAGAGTAAACTATTAAAATATAATGTAACATATCTAGCAAATAATGTATAATATTAGAATGAAAAGTATTTCGTTCAAATATCTCTGAAGAATGTGAGAATTTGTCGAGGAATAAAAAAATATTCACTGAACTGATATTTATATGTGACAAAGTCTTGATGCCTAGTTGCACATTGATTAAAGTCATAAAAGCTCAATATGGACCAAGAGCGAAACGAAACTTGTTAAGTTTGATGATATTCACGTTGATGATTATCATTATAGAATACATTATGAGAATATAACTATAACTTTAATTTATGTGGAATAATCACGTTTTAAAGTCAATCTATTAATTTTACTTTACTACTTTTGATTATTGAATCATAAGATATGACCAACAAAAGTACTTTTGGACACTGGCTCATTCAAGTTTTGACACGACTGGCATGGATTTTTTCGTCGTTGTGATATGATGGTCCATATTATAATAAATGAACATGGACATCTTTAATTTTGAGTGAAACACAAAATGAGATAGAAACCTGATGCATATTATAGTGTCGAACTAATACTGTTCAATTACAGTTAGTGTATTCTAAAGTACTAGGAGAACTACATACATAAGTACTAGGAGAACTACATACATTCATATCTCAAAGATACATCACTCATTTTTTTAAAACTTGTTCATTAGCTAAATTATACGACTCAGACCTACATAAGCTAAAGATAGAAAGTATAATACTTCATTCTAATAATTGGTAATTGGTGATATATGGACATAACCATTCAAAATGCGAATCATTAAAGTATTTTATAATCTTGGTCGATACTTCGACACGTATTGTCCATAAAAATATTGCATTTGAAGAACTTATAACATATTTAGTATGATTGAGGATTCACCACCCTTATAGAGCACCCAAACTCATAATACTAAAGAGTTTACATCAAAAGTATTTGATGTCTATTGTATTTTAATCAAGATCGATGTAATGCATCTTGTACCTTAATGAGCATATACAATAAGGTCTCAAAGAATACACCGTCGAAAAGAATATAGATGGTGACTAAGACAATATTTATGCGCACTCATATATTTGTCTGTGCACAGGGTTATGCAATATTGCACGCAACTCTTACTTATTCGTTTATGAACCTCAGCTAACCAAATATCTTGCGTACCAGTTGGTAACTGGATATAAGCCTGATAATTTATATCTACGCATATTTGATTATGCAGTATATGTGTTTATTGCGCCCCCACAATGCATTAATATGGGTTTCTAAAGACGATTAAGTATTTATGTTGGTTATGAATCTCCAACAGTCATCCGATATTTGAAACTTTTGACAGACGATCTCTTTACCGCTAAATTTTTGGATTTGTCACTCTAATGAAACAGTCTCCCCGTCGTTAGGGGGAGATAAGAAAAAATATTTTCTAATGGAACGACAGGAATAGTTTCATACTATGTCTCATTATGATCCCCGCATTTCACAATGTAACGTGAAAGTAAAGTAAAGTGAACAATTGATATTCAAAGTATAGGAGACTCAATTTCTAAAGAGACAAGATCATACATATACCAGTTGCAAATGTGTCTGCAAGGTTCAGAGTCTCTATAAGGGCACAATGTCACATATTAAGACATTGAAATCATACTTAGTGGAGGTGTGGTTGAGGTAGTGACTCCCAAAAGGAACAGGGGAGGTCACTTAGTTCGATCAATACTCGCCTAGGGAATAAGAGGGAATGTATGGCACAAATTCAATTAATCATCAATGAAGATAATGACTCTCATGAGATTATTTCTGGTTATACTTATGTCCATGAATCATTAATGGAGGACGCTCCGATGTTTAATATGATTACAGAGAATAAATAAATCTCAATGTACTATGAGAGTTTATATGAGTTGATAGAAAGATTTTCCACACACATTGATGATATATACATTGTTTCTCAAGAAATCATAGAGCACGATGGTATCGAACCACGCTCTATTGAAATGTCAATAAAGAGAAAGTTGATCTCATTCTAAAGAATCAATTCAGGTAGAACTAAATTCACTGACAACAAGACATGTATTTGGTCTGGTAGTGCTAACCTCACCAAGTGTAAAACCTATAGACATAAACAACATTTTGTTAGAAAGCGCAATAAGAAAAATAAAGTCATGAGATGCAAATCTAGACTTGAAGCACAAAGTTTATCAAAATACCCTGAAATTGACTATTGAGATATGTACTATCCCACAATAAATGTTATAATTCCAAAGAACTGAGAATGCAGCTTATACCTTTGGTTACATCATATCTCTATGAGGATTGTGATTTAGATATATATATACGAAAGTGCTTGCGGCCTTTCATTGCCAAGGCACGTGACTCTAAGCCACGGAGTGCATTTGCAATTAAATTAAATCACTCACTTTATGAATCGAAACAATCCAGACGGATGTGGTATAACCATCTAAGTGATTACTTGATTGGGAAAAGAATTATATGCCTTTGCGTATTTATGAAGAAAATAAATTTCAAATTTGCGATTATAGTTGTATATGTCGATGATATGATCATAATATCTACTCTTAATGAAATAAGAGATATCGCTAATTATTTGAAATCTTAATTTGAGATAATAAAATATGGAAAACTCGGTCATGTTCAGGCTTTAAACTAAAACCAAGTTTGTGGAATACTAAATTCCACAGTTTGCATATATTCAAAAGATGATCAGACAATTAAATACGGATAAGTGCAATATGCTAACACTCCTATGATTGGTCAAAGTGAAGATATAAGGAAAGATCAATTTCGTCAGCGGAATGACGAAGAACTGGTGGGAGCTGAAGTTCTCTTCTTATGTACAACATGAGCATTATTGTATCATTATTAATACACTTGACCAAATATTACTTTCTCAAAATTGTTATCTTGATTTAACTCAAGAAAGCGCAATGTCACTGGAATGGAATCGAAACGTATTTTGATACATAAAAGAAACCGTTGACGTGAGCGTATTTTTCCCATTCATAAATATAATTGGGATTGTAAATGATCTTATAACCCCTAAAGAAAATGTTGAGTTTACTCTCTACTTTGAAACACCAAATAGTATTGTTGATGTTGGTTACTCATTCGATCCATGTAAAACGACCATTATCATACATGTAGTTGTTCATGATTATCAATGGTAAATATTATGACCATTCATATATCTGATAATAGTGGCTTGAACTCTATCACTAAAGAAAATGTGATAATACGAGTAATATCACCACAACTCTTTACAACCAACAACTATGCATTTTATCAAGAATCAAGTAAATTGAGAAAGTGAATACTTTCAAAGTTCTCTCGATAGATGTACATATCGAAGAGAGAGGTGTAGACTTTAGGGGAAGTCTCAACATATGTGTGTTATACTCTTTTCCTTAAACCAAATTTTATTTTTCCCATTGAATTTGTTACTTGGCAAGGTTTTAACGAGTCAACAATGAAACACCATTTCACCCGTTGACTTAGCACAATGGGGAGTGTTGAAGGAAAAACACAATTATTGTGGCTTCGTTAACAAGTAACTGATAAATGACAATTTAGGTATTTGTTATCTTTATGTATTATGAAAACATGTATTTAATACCCTATATAAAAGAAGAATTTGATGAATAAGAGAACCCTAATTTTTACCGTCTCCTTTATATCTTCTCCTTTTCTGCCTTTTCTTTTACATTATGGTATTTTTTTCCCTTTTATAATTTGGGTTAAGATGGGTAGGGCAGATAGATATGATAAAAAAAATAATCTCACGATAAAATTCCATTTTCATACAAATATTTGTCTAATACTAAAATTCAATCTTTATATTTATGTATTATGAGTTACCGTGTATAACATGTGGGCAATTTGTGCACCTTACTAGGTGCACCTTGTAAACATATATTATCATTCAATTACATGTGATGATATATGACAGTTATACGTGATGCTATATGTTAGTTATACGTGATGATATGTGACAAAAATGTAGAGTTTATGTTTATTTTTCCATTTTATGGTTTAGTTTTACATTTAGGGTTTAGTTTTGCATTTTTAGGGTTTAATTTTTTATTTTTTTATTTGATTTTTCATTTTAGGCTTTGACAAAAATCTATCATTCTATCAATTATATGTGATGATATATGTCAATTATATGTGATAGAAGTTTATGATTTAGAGTTTAATATTCAATTTCGGTGTTTAGTTTTTTAATTTTAGGATTTAGTCTTCCATTTTTAGAGTTTATGTTTTCTTTTAGGTTATATTTTTCATTTTAAGATTTTAAATTTTATATTTAGAATTTTAATTATTTGTTGTGAATGTATCAGTTATATATGTTGATTAATGGGTGCACCTAGGTGCATGGTATAACGATTCTAACACAAGGATATAAATAAACATCCCTCGATCGCGGGAAGGGAACTAAAAATTTGCTCAACCCAACAACAGTCAAACTTTCAAACACTTGGTGTGCATAAAGAAGATGGAGGACAAACCCAACACCGAACTCGTCAATGCGCTGCAGACTCAGATGGAGTCTCTCAAGAAAAGGATTCATGTATTCAAATCGCATCACAGTCGTTTCTCAAACTATTTCTTCAACTATTTTTTTCTGATTTGGTAATTTCTGAAATGCAGGAATTAGAGACTGAGAATGCAAAGCTTTCTGTTCAGCTCTCAACATGCGTCTGCCAGCAGGTGGGGCACATATGTTTGTTGGCTCTAAACCCACACTTTCTATGTATTTTGTAATTAGGCATTAGGAGTTGGAAATTGGATTTATTTATTTATTTTTGTTTATGATTTCTTCAATCAACATTATTTTTGTGTGGAAAATACTGATACAGTGATAGATTCCCAAAGTGACTTATGCTTAATAAAGAGTTGAGAAGTATTAATATGAGTGTTCAAGTGTTTTTGACTTACAATAGAATCGATTCGGGATATTTATTTTGGAAAGGTTAGGAGTTTGTATTTGAACCTGTGGGTTGTATGTGCCGTGATACATAGTTCTCTGTTGCAGGTTATAGTGAATGATAAAGCTCGTGTGTTAGACTGCACTCGCTCGATTGAGGAAATGGAGGGGCGAAATTTTATTGAAAATGGTGTGATAAACAGATCAAAGGAGAAAGTGCCAGGTATTGCTCTTATTCCGATTTCTAGAAGAATTGTTTGGCTTGAAACCTTATTGTATTGTATTTGATACAATTTCTGTTTTTTTGTTTTTTTTTGTTCAAATTTATTTCTGTCAGATATACGTGGAGAAACAATGGCCTTGCATCATTATCCAAAGCGGCATATTGCTCTAAAAGTTATGTATTTTGGTCAGAGGTACAGATTATGGGAACTGATCTATTTATCTATTGTTATTTGATTTGTTGCATCACTTAGAAAGAAATAAGAATAACTGTTTCATGCTTGTTACGATTGTAATTACATGTTATTTTGTCTATTGGATTTCATACTCAATCAATCATGGAAATCGGCATGCTGAAAATACTTAACTGCATTGAATAATAAACTTTGTTATCCTTTGAAAGTATTTTGATACTAGTATGAAGCTGCAAAGCAAGTAATTATCATTGAACATAGCCTAAAGTCTTCATATTTAAGGCACTATCAGCTTAAATTTATTTGTGGACTCCTTAGCATTGTGTTACGTTTATGGTCATGATGTATGAAACCTTTATCCTTGATATGCTTTGCAAGTTGGGTATATTTGTCGGGCAAAATTGCAATTTTAGTTCTATACTGTGGTGCCTTGGCATTTTAGTCATGCATGTATTGCTATTTGCAAACAAGTCTTGTAAGTTAAAAAAACGTCCTCGAGTCACCGGAAATTGAATGGGTCATGGGAAAAAGTTCGCGCTTTTGGTCCTGTAAATTCTATTTCCGGTGAGTTTAGGACCAAAAGCGGTAACTTTTTTAATTTGCAGGACTTTTCTGCGATACATCATCTCTTTGATGTGTGTAATCTCGTTGATGGCTAACCCAATATAGCGATCTACTTTTGACTTTGTCTGAGCATAGGGAAACTCTAGAAAAAGAGGCATTTCTTCGTACCTGCGTAACATTTGATCAGTCTTCTTCTTTACATCATGATAAATTGTTGTGTTGTGGACTACAGATTTTATGGTTTTGCTTCAGAGGCACAGATGGATCCAACAATAGAGGTGATTTTTGCCTCTCGTTCTCTGTCTCACACACGTGTCCACGCATACAATCTTTTTTTTTTTAGCTCTGGTCTATTACTTGAGACACTGGCTTATTGGGTCAAAATAATCAGTGGTAAAGTGGTATGACATTGTGTGGTTCTTTAGCTAAGGCGTTACCTGCAGTCTCATTAGTAGGTTTCTTGTCTTGAGATGGTAAAAGGATGCATTTCTATTCTTTTTTCATTACTCTGACTTTCTGTCCGAAAATATATAATTCTTGCCTGTGCTAAATCTGGAGCTTTGGACATGAACAAATTGTAAACTGTAGTTGATTTGCCTATTATCAAATATGCATGTGCTTGTGGCAATGCATGGTATTTTTCCAATGTTATTGATATATGAAGTATTCCTTAAAAAAAGTTTGTAAAATACCTGACAATTTGATGATATTTTCTTTAACAAACTTCTGAGTTAGAATCATGTAACTTTCCAAAAAATATTAAAGTGACTCTACATTTGCAGCCAAACCAGGTGTCAAGGAATGTTCTGATTAAATGCACTCAAGAACAGCATGAATGCTATTTCAAAACAGTGAATAATTCTCTTGTAAACTCGTCTACGCTGACCTATTTCCAAAATATACCCCACAGATAAGACATTGGAACTTTTAATTCGAAGTCACATTTCTATCTCTATGCTACTCTTATGAGAACAAAAAGGCATGTTATTTTGTCTTCTATGAATTACACAAACATAATTTTTGCCGGTTCACTTAAAGGTCCATTTTTTTAAAATTAAAATTCGTGTCAAACGTGATTCATGCAGTCAGAAATCTTTAAGGCCCTCCAGAAGACAAGGTTAATATCCGATGATAAGAAGGAATTGCAATACTCTAGATGCGGCAGAACAGACAAGGGGGTTTCCTCTGTTGGCCAAGTAAGTGCATAGCGCTACCAGCTCTCTTACAAAACTTGTGTACACTGCCTAACAGAGGGCATTTCGTTAGGCAGGGCCCAAGTTTTAGCTTCCATTTTAAAAGGATTTTTAGTGGGTTTTTTTTTTTTTAATTTTATTTTTTGTATTTCAAAATTTAGTTTTAGGAGACCTGCCTGATGGTTAGGCTGCCTGACATGAGTCAGGAGTGTGCCTCCAGCTTTCGTTTCTTGTCTTTTCCTTCAATTCTAATTGTTTAACTCTTCTTGTCTATTTGGAATCTCTATTCCATTGGCAAGACCTGGCAAAGAGCATAGCTGAAATATTGCTTTGTATTGCTGACTTATAAGAACAGATCTCAATGGCAGAAGGTTATGAGGGGGATGACGAGTTGATGATGCTCCCTTTCCCTCCAAGAACATTTAATATTTTCATGTGCTATGGAAGTTTTTAAATCCAGTTAATAAATAGTTAGAAAGTGTTGAGTATCCTAGGAGTTTATTGTTGGTATCCAGGAATGTCAATTACTGATATTAGTGTTTTTTCTCATTTACTAGAATGATAGTCTGGTGATTAGGAGTCAGAGTTTGGCAAGTAGTTGAAGAGTCTTTTCTCCTATTATAAATTAATTTGTATCATTAGTCTCTAATTAAGAAATAGAAGTTTTACATCTTCTTTTTTTCTACATGGCATCAGAGCCACAATCTTGTGGCCTAAATCATCTTTAGTTCTTAGAAACCCTAATCTCCAAATCAATCCCTTGTCACTTGTTTTTTATTTATATTTTTTTTCTGGCATTTTTTGCTGATTCCCTCTTCTTACCATATTAGAAGGGCCAGAATTTTTTTTTCTTGACAACTGTCAACCAACAGTGAAGATTCCAGCACTGTTACTGTTTCTCCAACTCCATTTTTTATTCCGGACTTGTCTGGAAATCCAGTTATTACCTCTGAAAAATTACGTGGATCACAAAATTTTCAATTATGGTCAGATGCTATTCAATTGTGGTTTATGGGCCAAGGAGCAGTTGACCATCTGGAAAAGGATTCTACTACTAGTGATATACCGCAACAGAGAAACCCACATGGGCGAGAGTTGATACCCAGCTCTGCAGTTTATTATGGCAATCAGTATCTGCGGAATTAGTTCCCCTTTTCAGGCCATTCAAAACATGTTATTCCTTCCGGAATCTGCTAAATCTTTATACACTAATGATATTTCTCGTTTTTACATTGTCATTGAAGAATTGAACAAATTGAATAAGTCAAGAGTAAATATGGAGGCTTTCATTGGGAAAGCACAATGTCTAATGACAGAATTTAACAATCTTATGCCTGTTGGCGGATCTGTTGTCGAACAAGCAGAGCATGAAAAGTTTTTTGTAGTACTTTTCCTTTCAAAATTGGGGCGAGAATTTGAATCTGTTAGGAATCAAATTCTCGGAAGTGACTCCATACCAAGTACGACAGATGTATTCGAACTTCTAATTCAAGTCTCCTCTATCCCTGGAGAGATGTTGCCTTCTACTGATCAAACTGCTCTTGTCTCTCATTCCTGAGGTGTTCATGGGAATTGATGAAATCGCAAAGGACAAGGAAACACACGATATTGTGATCATTGTCATAGGAACACACACACGAGAGCAATGCTGGAAATTACATGGAAAGCCACCATTTGTTAGAGTAAAAATAGCTCAATCTAAACTAGAAACTGCCCCCACCTAAAACAGAAACATCGGGCCCTCGAACTATCTCTTCCGCAGAGTATGAGGAATTAATGCAATTTAGGGCCAATGCAAAATCCTCTATCATTCCTGCAGCCCACCATTCCGAAGGGTCTACTACTCTTGTCTCACAATTGAGCTCTCTCGGTCCATGGATCCTTGATTCAGGTGCATCCGATCATATTTCTAGTAACCCTTATCTTTTTACTCAAATTACACCCTCTAAGACCTCTCATCCGGTTATCTTTGGTGATGGGTCAAAAGGCATGGCTACTGGCATTGGTCAAGCTACAGCTCTTCCATGTTTACCCTTGTCTTCCATTCTTTACCTACCCAAATGCCCTTTTAATTTGATTTCTGTGCGTAAACTTACTCGGTCACTTAATTGTTCTGTTACATTCTCTTCCAATTCTGTAATTGTGCAGGACTGTCATACGGGGAAGACGATTGGTACGGGGTATGAATCAGGACTTTATTATCTATCTCCACCTTCCGTCGCATGCGCTGCTGTTACACAACCCTCTCTGCTTCATAACCGTCTAGGGCATCCTAGTCTCAATAAGCTTAAACAACTCATTCCAAGTCTTTCCGGATTATCTACCTTAGAATGTGTATCTTGCCAACTTGGGAAGCACTCTAGGGCATCTTTTCCTAGTCGTGTCAATAAAAGAGCTGAGTCTCCTTTTCATTAGTCCACAGTGATATATGGGTGCCTAGTCGTGTCACATCAATATTAGGTTTTCAATATTTTGTTACTTTTATCGATGACTTTTCCCGTTGCACTTTGGTCTTTGTAATGAAACAACGTTCAGATTTGTTGAACGTTTTTCAAAGTTTTTATCATGAAATAAAAAATCAGTTTGGAGTTTTCATTAAATGCTTACGTAGTGATAATGGTACTGAATACTTTTTCACTCCATTTTCTACTTTCTTGTCATTGGAAGGGATTCTTCATGAGTCTTCTTGTGTTAATACTCCTCAACAAAATAGAGTAGCTGAACGAAAAAATCGACATCTTGTAGAAACAGCTCGCACCATGTTACGCCATAACAAGGTTCCTCTTCGTTTTTGGGGTGAGGCTATACTTCTTTCATGTTATCTTATCAACTGTATGCCATCATCTATTTTGTAAGGGATGATACCATATATGCCGATTTTCCCTCATGAACCTTTACATAAGCTTCCGCTAAAAATCTTCGGGTGTACTTGCTTTGTTGAGATGTTACCCCAGGTCGGGACAAATTATCCGCTAAATCACTCAAATGTATTTTGTGGGTTATTCCAGGAATCAGAAAGGGTTCAAATGTTATTGTCCTAGTACCAATCGTTTTACGTCTCGCGTGACGTCACCTTCTTCGAATCTACACCGTTCTTTTTATCACACCTAACACAAGGTCCTAATAATAATTCCGTAGAAATACTTCCTATACCCACTTTTGAAGAACCACTGGAGCTTCATTCTTTTCAAGCACCTAGCTTACCAAAAGAGAACGAACAACCCACAATCGACCATCTTCCTATATCTCCGTTACCTTATACCTATCACCGTCGATCTAAACGGCAACCAAGTACAAAAGAAGATAATGATGGCCTTGCTGATTCATCTCCTGTACCATCACCATCTCCGAGCGCTGTCCACGTTCTACCTTCTGATTCTCCTATTGCCAACCGGATAGGTCACAGGTCTACTCGTAATCCATATCTTATATATAACTGTGTATCTAACCATCGCCTTTCTCCATCATATTATGCATTTATTTTGTGTTTATCACATGTCTCTGTACCCAAGTCTGTGAGGAGGCTCTTACCCATCCTGGTTGGCGGCAGGCAATGATCGATGAGATGAGTGTTCTTCATTCGTCAGGGACTTGGGAGTTGGTTCCCTTGCCTCCGGGAAAGACAATGGTTGGTTGTAGATGGGTCTACAATGTAAAAGTTGGGCCTACTGGTCAAATTGATAGACTCAAGGCCCGACTCGCAGCCAAAGGGTACACACAGGTTTTTGGCATTGATTATACTGACACCTTCTCGCCTGTAGCGAAAATTGCTTCTGTGCGAATTTTATTCTCTATGGCTGCCATTCGACATTGGCCCTTGTTTAAGTTAGACATTAAGAATGCTTTCTTACATGGTGATCTATAGGAAGAGGTTTATATGGAACAACCTGCAGGGTTTGTTGTTCAAGGGGGGCTGACCTGGTCTGCAAACTAAAACGTTCCCTTTATGGCTTGAAACAATCTCCCCGTGCTTGGTTTGGACGCTTTAGTTCAGTGGTTCAGAAGTTTAGTTTGATTCGGAGCAAAATTGATCATTCTGTTTTCTATCAACACCATGAGGTAAATGTATTTTATCTTGTTGTATATGTTGATGACATTGTTATTACAGGGAATGACGCTGAAGGAATACTTCAATTGAAACAACATTTATTCCAACACTTTGAAACTAGAGATCTTGGCAAGTTAAAGTTCTTTTTTTGGCAATTGAAGTTGCGCAATCAAAACAAGGGATTTACCTTTCACAAAGTAAGTACGCATGGATATTCTAGAAGAAACAAACATGACAGATTGTAAGCCAGTGGATACCCCTATGGATCCAAATGTCAATTACTACCAGGACAAGGGGAGCCCTTTAGAGACCCAGGTAGATATCAAAGGCTTGTAGGAAAATTGCTTAACCTGACAATCACTCGTCCTGATATCTTTTTTTCAGTAAGTGTTGTAAGTCAGTTCCCGACAACCCCATGTGAGAGTCACTAGAATGCAGTCTTAAGAACTATAAGGTATATTAATAGGTCGCCGGGCATGAGTTTGTTATACAAGAATCATGGTAATACTGAGATTGTTGGTTATGTAGATGCCGATTGGGCTGGATGTCCCTTGGATAGGAGGTCGACATCTAGATATTGCATTTTTTTTTGGTGGTAACTTGGTCTAATGGAAGAGTAAGAAGCAAGATGTTGTGCACGATCAAGGCGGAATATCGATCAATGGCACTTGGAACATGTGAATTAATATGGTTGAAACATCTTCTTAAAGAATTGAAGTTCTGCGAGCTGGGGTCCATGAAGCTTATTTGTGACAATCAGGCAGCACTACATATCGCATCTAACCCAGTATTTCATGGGAGAACAAAACACATTGAAGTAGACTGTCATTTTGTTCGAGAAAAGATCACCTCAGGGGAAATTTATACGTCGTTCGTGGGCTTTAATGCTCAATTAGCAGATACTTTTACTATATCATTAAGGGGGCCTAGGATTGAATATATTTGTAACAAGCTTGGATCGTATGATATATATGCTCCAGTTTGAGGGGGAGTGCTGAGTATCGTAGGAGTTTATTGTTGGTATCTAGGAAAGTCAATTACTGATATTAGTGTTTTTTTCATTTACTAGATTGGTAGTCTGAGTCAAGGAGTCTGACAAATAGTTTAAGAGTCTTTCCTCATATTATAAATTAATTTGTATCATTTGTCTCTAATTAAGAAATAGAAATTTTACATCTTCTTTTTTCTACAGAAAGTAATGGTACTTCTGGGCTCATTAAGTGATGCCTCTGACGACCTAGCTTTTTTTTTTCTTTTTTTTTTATTTCACTTTCTGTCCTTTGGATTTGCAAGGAAAATTTGTGGAAGTTCTCATTAAAGTTGTCGCCTCTTCTAGAGCTAAGACGAAAAATATTATAAAACTATTAGTTATAGTATATTGGCTCCTTCCCCCCCAACCACCAAAAAATGTGTTTAAGTTCTACCCATTGTGCTGATTTGACTTCTGTTATGTTTCCAAGTCCTATCAAGATACTTTAAAATTAATTGTAAAGATAAGACTGATCTTTCCTTCCAAACCCTTTCTAGAAACGGTCATAACTTTTATATATGACCCCACAGTGGCATTCATCTCCAATGGCCTCCTTTTCATTTATGTTACCTCACGCCAATTGCATTTATTTCTCCTGGTTACCATCTGAATTGTGGGGAATTAAACTGATTATTGCAGGTAATCTCTTTATATCTGCGATCAAATCTTAAGGAAACGGCAGGAAGCAATGGATATTCTGGACATTATTTCGCTGAAGAATCATGTAGTATGCCTAATAAATTTTGTGATGTTTTCCTTAAACATTAATCTCAGAATTATATAAATTTATCTCAATATTCCAATGCTCCCCTGGGATATTGTGAGCATCGTGAAGATGGAGAATAGGACTGTGATTTGCCACCTGCCAAAATTAGGCTACTGAATTTATTTCATGCATTTTACATTTTTTTTTTCAATTTCAATATCAAAGTTCTTGAGATTCATGCAAAGTCTTTCTTTTGCCTGAAACTCGAATAATCTATAGTTAGTGATATTAATATAAAACATATTGCGTCCCATATGTATTTTAAGTTTACTTGTGACACAGATATGTTCTTTCAAGTTTTACTCATCCATTCTCTTTTTATGATATATTTTCTTCCTAACAGGTGGTGAAATAGATTATGTAAAGACACTAAACCGAGTTCTTCCGAATGATATACGAGTTATTGGATGGTCACCTGCTCCAACTGACTTCAGTGCAAGGTAGTTAATTCCTCTGTTAACTTCTTCCACTTCTCTTAGCTGATACGAACATTAAGGATTAAGAGAAAAGAAACTCATGTTTCTGTTTTTGGACAATAGGTCATTTAGTTTAACATGACATTTATAGGATATAATGTATGGCAGACCAAATATTATATAATAGAAGATCAATATAGCACCAATAAAATACATCAATAAATCAGCTTGATTATAAATGCCTTCTTTTCCTGGAGATACGAAAATATTAATTCCCTACATAGTAGTGCTTTTTAAAATTTCAGTTTTCCCTATGGTTGGTCTATTAGTTCCTTTTTTGCTTCCTAGGTGGCACTAAGAGATCAGGTTCCCACAGACCACGTCATGTCCCAAGTATAACTCATGCCATTTCTTTTGATCCTTCCGGCACTTCCAGAGTACAAACATTTGCAATATGATTAAATATACACGACAATCAATACACACGAATTTATATACTTTTTCCGAAACTAAAATACCAGTTACGGTACCAATTTGACGCAAATGATAAAAACTGGGGGTTAATATGATTTTTCACCAGTTTTAAAGGTGTGGAATTTTGATAGCTGATAGCCTGATATTTTATCTTGTGAATTTATTCAATAATTGCAGGTTCAGTTGTTTGAGCAGGGAATACAAGTACTTCTTTTGGAGAGAAAATTTAAACATAACGGTACGCGTCCTTTTGTATATGTTTCCAACTCATGTGAGCTTTTTCACCCAAATGCCCCTAACTCCTTGAAGATTCAGAAGAATAAAAAGCTCTTGAACATGTTTGGCAGGTAATGGAGATTGCAGGAAAGAAATTTATTGGGGAACATGATTTCAGAAACTTTTGTAAGATGGATGCAGCTAATGTCCACAACTTTAGGCGGCACATCACATCGTTTGAGATTTTCCCATGCAATGAAAGGTTTATAAATAATCCTGAACATTATAAGGAGTTTGGTTTTAATTATATTAAGTGTATAATTTAAAGTTTTCACGTGCCAACTCGTTTATTACATTCTTTGTCCACAATCCCGAACCCTTTAAAAATAATAAAATTTAAAATGTAAAATTATGTATTGAACTGGTGGAAAAGATTCACAACCTAACCATAGAGCTGTACACTATAAGATTTGATTTAATTTTTTCTTTTCTTTTCAACATTCTTTATATTTTTGTTCAAATCTTCTAGTCATGTAGATGATAGTATATTTTTGTTCCTTTTAGAATGTGCTGTCTTGCAAGTTCTGGTGATAAAAATGTCCTGGCACATAATTGATCATTTGATTTTATCTGTTCATTTGTTTTTCTGCTTCATCTGCTGCAGGTTTGAGGATGCCGAACTCTGGGCAGTGAAAATAAAAGGCAGCGCTTTCTTGTGGCACCAGATCCGATGCATGGTTGCTGTACTTTTTATGATTGGCCAAGGTCTTGAATCTCCTAATGTGCGTGAGTATTTTCGTCAATGTTTGCTTTGAATTCTTGCTCATTTAACTCGAAGCGATTGAAGAAGTCAATTCCTCATCACTAATTCCATGATTTGCTGTTCAATTTGTCAAAATCCATAAACTACGATTTTTTAATATTTGGATCCCATATGATGCTACTAAAAGTTTGGGGCCAGCATGCGCGCTCTTATGAATGATGGGAAAAACGGTTCTTGAATTATAACAATTTATGGACTTGGGTTAATAACATTCAAGTTTCTTCGCCTGAAGTGTTTGTGAGGGTTTTCAGCCTTTTATATGCCTAAGCTCACTCGACATCCTTGTGGTTGGCAATTGGGTGAAATTCAATTTGATTTATTCTTCTTGATGTATTTAGATTCCAGTAAGTTTGGCTTGTACCGATTTCATTAGATTAGATCTGATGTAATTAAAAAAAAAGGATCATTGCTTTCTAGAGCTATTTTTAATGACGCGTGATTATGATTTATGAGATTTTTATTCCAGATTTTAAAGAGGAAGTGTCTAACTTTTAGGTGATAGATGAGTTACTGGATATTGAAAGAACACCAAGGAAACCTCAATACACAATGGCTCCTGAGATTCCATTGGTTCTTCGGTCTTGTGAATTTGAAGGTCTCAAGTTTAAGTGTTCATCAGGTACTTTACTACTGAATTTCAATGACCTTTTATAACTCGCCGCTGTTATTGTCATTTTGTTTCTTTTGCGTTGCTTACAGTTTGCTTCGTATGCTTGCTTTGTTGATTTGTTCTCTATGGACAGAGGGCATTCTTTTGTATCTCATCTTACCAGTATATCCTGGCACTCTGGCACATCTGGCATGATGCTTAATTTTCTCATTGAATGATCTTGGCTTCTTTAGTGCAAACATCATCTTTGTATTTATATCTTTCATTTCCCTTTCTCCATCTCA
Source organism: Phtheirospermum japonicum (assembly GCA_014905375.1). NCBI lineage: Eukaryota > Viridiplantae > Streptophyta > Magnoliopsida > Lamiales > Orobanchaceae > Phtheirospermum > Phtheirospermum japonicum. The sequence goes on along the minus strand of BMAC01000003.1, from coordinate 2,125,973 downwards.
TACTGACTTATCTTAAATATCAACATCAAGATTTTGTACCATTTCAAGTCCAATTAATTTTGATTTTCTTTGTTTGTTGTAAAAATTGATCTCCCGAGTTTCAATGAAATTTCTAGTAATATGACAAATTTCAGTTATGTAAATATTGAAGCTGAAATGGGACAAGATTTTGATGTAGATTACTTGAGCTATTCTAGCTTTTAAAAAAGAGAGAGAGAGAGAGAGATGGGGAAAGGGAAGGAAAAGATGCTTTTTAAAATTTCATTTTTATTAAAGTGCCTCTGTAAATAAGTGAAGAAAGAAGGTACTGTACAGCTCCTTAGTTGATTTTTCTTGATACAAAACTATAATAAAAAATAAAATGTACTTTCCGTAAATCTGATTGAGTAAAGTGATATTGGGAGAAAACTGCTGTTACTCTCCGTTCAAGTGAGGGTCCAGAATCTCAAGGAAAGATGATTTTTGTGTTTTCTTGCACCAAAATTGGTTTAGGTTTATTTTTACACCTTGACCCAAACGTTAGGGTCATTTTTGTACCTTTTCCCTTTACATTAGTGTAGTGATTTTGAAGCAAATCTATTGATACTTTTACTGATATAATGATTGAATTATAAATAGAAATATATACATATTAATAAGTAATATTGGAAAATATAGATGTATTAATAGTAATGATTTGAGAGCTTTAAAGTTATTTTGAGAGAAGACAGTATGTAGTTTTTCTTCTTGATGTAAGGTGTCAAAATCTTATATCCTTGAGCAATTAATAAAGAGTTGATGATAAGGACTGAATTGTCAAAAAATTGAAAGGTTGTGAGCTAATTGTAACAATGGCTGAAATACAGGGTTGAAATAGTAGTAGCAATGATGAGGACAAATGATGTAATTATCCCTTCTTTGGCTTATTACCCGCGTCCTGACAGGGTCATCAACATCTTTTTATTATTTCGCTTGCTCTTCTACTTTGACCTTGAAATGCTTTTATGGATTTGATTTTCAGATGCTGCGCAAGCTCTTCATACTCACTTGGAGAAGGAATGTCGAAGTTATAAACTTCAAGCAGCAATCTTTCATGAGGCCATGCTGAGTTCTTCTTGTGCCTTCTACGGTACCAACGCTTATGTATTAATACTGATATCCTTTTTATCCGTTTCCTATATTTTTGTCTTACAGAACTTTTGGTTGCAGAAAATATTCAGCTAAATAATAGAACAAAAAAGAAGGAATCTGCTCACATTCCCCTAATGTCACGACCAACTGAACGTGAGTTCTGCATATTTTCTAAACTAGTGTTTACATTCCCCTATTTATGTCACCCTGTTCATAGTTGGTGTTATGCCCCATATTAAGTGACACGTTTTTGGGATTTGTACTGATTAGAATCTTAAAATGTTTCTGTAAGTTATAACCGCACGCACGCTCACACACACAAATCTTTCCTAAAGTCTTTACGGTGACTGCGCTTCATGTTCTGGAACTTTTTTGAAGATTTTTAAACTTTGCCGATATGCCATAATTTCTTAAATGTACCAAAACCTTATTTAAAAATGGAGGTGATCAGTGTTGTCACATTTCAGAACTGCATAAGCTAACATTTTACTTGAACTTTAATTGGCACATCTAAATAAAAGTAATCCAGAATGTACTAAATCAATTTCGTGAATTTCCTCATCGCGTTAAGTGGTTAATTGAATTTCTTAGTGCCTTTCGTGGAGTGAAACGCGTTTGAACTTGGACTTGGTGGAAGCAAACATCCGGTTTCTGAAAATAAAGAAAATAAAAAGGTCACATTTATTACCTAGGACTAACGCCTTCATGCGTCTTTGAGATATTTATATTTGGTTCGAAAGTTGAAAAGGTGATTTACTGATTTCTTCATATCATATCACGCGGAACATTATAGTTCACGTTTTTTATTGGCCACATTTTGTTGAATTATTCAGCCACTTATAAAGAACGACGAGCTAAACTGAACGCTGGAGTTGGGAAAAAGAAAGTTCCAGTTGCCGATACCTTATGATGCATCCAACGGTTTGAACTCATTTGCAGTGCGGAGCATATTTTGAGCATTTTATCGGCAGGTACAATTGATTATTCTAGCAACTTGAGTTGATCGTTTTTACAAAGCTGAGGATGAGTGCGAAGTTGTTTCTAGCGCAGCCTGTTGCGCGAGGTCCTAGGGCGTGACAATTAATTTGATCAAATTGGATTTGGTCTGGATTTTTTGTTTCCATATATGGTAAAATGACATGATTTTATTTGGTCAAACATATGATTGATGCAGAGGAGATTTACCTGGAAAGATCATTGAGGATATATAAAAATTTATTCATAAGAGGATATTGCTGTATGTTTTAAAATTTACGCCCTTGATATGGTTGTTACTAATATGAAGTGGATTTACTTAAAAAGATGTTGCCTCCGGAAAATCTGCGATAGATGAATAGGATTTACAGCTTTATATGTTTGAGATTCACTTTTAAATGCATCAGAATCATTAGTTCATATCTACATGAGGCACACTTAGATTTCTAATAATAATATAACGTTACATGTGTTATAAAATTAGAGAGAAGAGAGGAGAGAATGATTAAGAGTTTATTATAAGGATTAGAAGTTCTATTTATCGGTAGAAGATTAGGGTTTAGTAGTACAAAGGTCATTCATAATATTACAAAATATAACTAATTACAACACTCCACTTGAATGATTTTAAAATGCTGTTTCGTTCAAATCTTGGTAGAAAAAACCAAATGTGATAAAATTTTGTTGAAAAGAATAGTACAACGCTACTCCCCTAAATTTTTTTACTGTAAATTTTTAAGTCTACGCATGCCAATCTTTTATACAAATTTTTAAATAATGATGTTGGCAATGTCTGAGAATAAGATCGTCAAATTATCATTTGAGCGAATTTGTTGGATATTGATGTCGCATTGTTCTAACGTAGAGTAGAATCGAAGATTAAAGAGATTAATTTTGGAGATCACGTGTATAAAAGAACTTGGAAGATATATGTTTTGTCCTGTCACCTTTTATATAGCATTCTCTGAGTTGTGTGATTCACGTGGCGTTGTGTTTAAATATGACATAGTTGATTGATCCTTTGTCGAAACTAATCCGCATGACTTTTGGATGTGGCTAGTTTCATGGATTGCAGTGAGTTCAGAATGATTTGTAAAAAAGCTATTAAAGTTTGCTTCACAGATCTCCAAAATACCAGTTCCTCCACATGTAAATACATAGTCTATTTGTAATTTAGCTTTATTTGAATTTGAGATGTAACCTTCATCTGCATATCCCACTAAATAATTTCAAGAATATTTTGAATGATATAATTCAAGGTCGATGGTGCCCTGCAGATAACGCAGAACGTGATTAACACCTTTTTAATGTCTTAAAGTGGGCAGACCTATATCATGCAAGATAATTTACAAAAAAAGTTATGTCTGGTCTAGTGCAATTAGCGAAATAAAAATAATGCACAAATTACACTGGGCTATGGTATTTCAGGACCAAGTATCTCTTCCCCATCTTCAATTGGTCGAAAAGGATCTTTATCGGGGATGATAATGAACCCGGTTAAAATGGGGACCCTCCCATCCGCACTGGGGATGGGGATGGGTATGAAATTGCGTGTTTTGAGGCCCCCCGCGCCGGGTACCCACAGTTCCCCATCCCTATTTTATACCAATTTGAAACCTGCATATATTATTAATTAAATATATTTTTTTATACTTTGTACCATTATTAAATATAATAGACCAAGTGTTTGTCATACACTTTGAACTTTCTTGTCATGCCCCATGAATTTATTTTTATTAAAATTTTGAAATAATAATAATTGATGTGCAGCCGGGTACGTATCGGGTATTACGGGCGGGGAGGGTAATCGGGTGTTGCGGGCCGAGGAGGGGATGGGGATACCCGCCTTAATTTCAAGTTTTCTAACAACCATTGGTGATATTAGCGGGTGTGCTTTATCCATGTAAAAATGGTTTAACACTTTTTTTTAATGAAGATTGATAAACAAATAATCCAGTAGGGACATACTCGATTTGCAAATTTAGACAAAGTTTGTTTTTCCTGAATTTTCATCTCGAACTCATTTTTCAAGTATTCAGTTTGTTTATTAGCTCTTCTGGAGTTCCAATTAAATTCAGTTCATCAACACAAACTGCTATAATTATAGATTCATTAATTGTTTCATTTATGAAAATATAACGACGATTATCATCATTTTTATATCCTTATATCTTTAAGTATTCGTAAGTGTATGATACCACATTTGTCCAAATTGTTTCAGCTAGGGATGACAATGGGGCGGGGCAGGTCGGGTACTACGAGACCCGAACGCGTCCCGTCAACCTCACGGGCCAGGTCGGGGCAACCCGTTATGGGTCACGGGGCGGGGCGACCCGTGTATATAATTTTTTTTATAAAATATCAATTATTATTAGTACAAAAAATAAAATATATTACAATAAAAATTAAACATAAGACTACAAATTTAATAAAAACAACAATAAAATAAAAAATAAATTTATTAGCTTATTTATAAGTTTATTTATTATTTATTTTATTTTATTAATGTATATTATTTATAAAAAAATATCATTATCAATGTATAAATGTTAAATATAATATTAAGTGTAATAAGAATATAAATAATCATATAAATTATATATATATATATATATATATATATATATATATATATATATATAACATATAAAAAATATAAAAAAAATAAAAATATTGTATGGGCGGGGCGGAAGTGGTGCCCGGACCCGCCCCGCCCTGCTGCGGGGCACAGTCCGGGGCGGGTCGGGTTGCGGCGGGCCGAAATTGCCATCCCTAGTTTCAGCCCATACAATGATCTTTGCAGTTTAGTTAAAAACATGCTTTTGGGGTATGGATTACTTGCTTTTGACAATTTAAATCCTTCGGGGATTTTTATGTATATGTCACTATCTAGTGAACCATATAGATATGCAGTAACTACATCCATGAGGTGCATATCAAGACTTTGTGACACCATAAGACTAACAAAAAATCTAAAAGTAATTGTGTCCATTATAGAGAGTACGTTTTCTTGTAATCGATTAATGATCTTTGAGAAAAATCTTGTGCTTACGAGTCGGTTGTACATCTCATTATCTCATTCTTTTCATTTTTATATCTTAAAATGACCCATTGTATCCCACATAATAATATTTTTCGGGGTTTGAATTATAGGTCCAAATACTTTCCATTTATTCAAGGAATTAAATAGAGCATGTATAGCTTCTTTCCATTTTAACTAATTATTTCTATTTTGACAGTCTCCAATAAATTGTGGTTTAGGATCCTAATTTGATACTTCAAGAGTTATATTAAAGGCGAATATATCATGCATGATGGCATTCTTTCTCTCCAATAATTTATAAGAAGATAACTAATTAATTTTTTAAAATAAGTTGCGGCGCTTTTATTAAAAAAGGAGAAAAGTGTTCGAGTACATAACAAACAATGAAAAGAAAATAAAAACAAAGAAGCTAACGCTTCATAAGAAATCCCCGCTTAAGAGAACTCTTTGAAACTTTGCGTAATTCATCTTCAGCCATATCCGCCTAAGATTGTCCAGAAGCGATATCCATAAGGTTTAGGGCAGGAGAGTATTTTGGATCGTTGATAATGAAAGGAGTAGAAGACTCCTGTTGTAATTTTTTAATTATATCAATTAATTCCCGATCAATGACAGGTTTACGAAAAATAGGGGTGCGATGTTGGCTGCTAAAATCCAACTCGTTCACTATAATACCTTCGTCATGTGCAAGACAAGCTATTGGAGTATGTTGCGCTGAAGGAGAGACCTTATCCGAAGAACCCATGTCCACCTGATCAACAAGACTCTTGCTCGAAGAAGCAGGTTCCTCATCAAGTACAAGCTGTCGAGAGGTGTCACAAACTATCTCAACCGATCTGCAAACGGTCGGTTGGTTCTTCCTGCAGAGCTGTGCAGTTAGTTGCTCACCATTGTCTGAGCCACTGTCAGAAGGCTCAGAAGAAGTACGGTGATCCTGCCCTTCCAAACCAGAAGGAGTAACAAGAGTATCAGCGGCTTTAGGATCCATGTTCACGGGAGCGGGAGGTAACGATTTGGACTTCGAAGTAGGCTCTAAGGTAGGAGGTGACGAAGGACCCATGCAGGCTTCAGTTTGTAACACTTGAAAGGTGTTAGGCATCGTCAGAGTGGGATTAGTAAGCTCGGGAGTCGGGCGGGAATCCGTATGGTTATGGACCTGATGCTCACGAGAATCGGAACGTCGACGAGAACGTCTGGTGTTAACCGTCTGCCATTCGTCGCTCATCACGTTCTGAGCGGCACTAGTTTTACGAGCAGGACAAGAACTGACTAGGTGTCCCACCGTTTTGCAAATCGAGTAGGAATCCGGCATGTTCTCGTAACCTAACAAAATATAACCACAATACCGGTCACGCTCAATCATGACCATTTCAAGCAGGGTATGATCAAGGTTTAACTCAACCAGCACACGAACAAAGTGTCCGATAGAGCAATTAAGGGAGCGTTCATCAATTTGCAAAGGCATACCAATTACCCTAGCAATATTCAAAATAAAGGACCATTCCCAGTATTCAATAGGTAATTCATAGATGCGAACCCAAACCTGAGAAGAGGCCGAAGGCGCCTTATAAGAGTTAAAATTCGGGGTCCATGGAAAGAGCCTAAGAGTGGAAGAGCCATGCTTCCAGGCTTTCTTTGTAAACGCACGGTTACGATCCTCAGTAAGAGTGAAGGAGATACTAAAATATCCCTTTCCAAGTGGTACGAAATTCCAATCGCCAGCGATGTTCCATGCAGAAGATGACTACTCTTTGATAGTAGCGATTGTAAGAGGTTTTGAACCTTTTGGCTGGAGAAGACGGCCTATGAGAGAGCTGCGTAAAAGCGAGACACGAGATTGGTAGAGGGACTCATCAATCGTAACCAAAAAATAATCTCCTTTCTTGATCGAAGGAGCCCCTAAGGAATAGTTAATCGAAGACGGATTCGAAGGAAAGGAAACGGGCTTGTCCGCAGGGCCCGGATGACTCCAAGTATGCGGCCCACCAATGCAATAAAAAATGGAAGAGAGAGAAGCCGTATGGTTAAGGGATGACAAAGAAGGATCTTGGATGTGGGGCTTGGCTATAGCCGCTTTGGCTTGGGTTAAGGAAGCTAAAGAAGCCTCATGGGCCGTCTGGGCTTGGATCTGAACAAAAGTGGAAGCTTCCTTGTTTTGGTCTTGAAGGGCCGCAAGAGAAGTCGCATGGGGTTGAGGCAAAACAAAAATTGGGCTCATTGTAGAAGCCGCCTGGACCTGGGGTATCACTAATTGTATTGCAGGATTGTGAGACGGGTCGGCACCCTTCTGCGACGGGCCAAAGCAAAACATGGGTTTTTCTACATGGGAAACCCTAACTGTTGAAAGAGGTGCAACCAAGAAAAGTGGATCATGCACAGTGGAAGGAGACGGGGCAAACGCTCCAAAGGCCGAGGGTTGGTGAGACAGGAAACTATAAAGCGGATCGGCGCCTGGGGTTTCGCCGCCGTCGTAGCAGCGAAAGATCTAACCATTTTCGTGGTGGTGGTCGTCAATCTGGTGGAGTGAGGCGGCATGAGTAGATCTTGAGTAGTCGGAGAAGCGCCGCTCAGATGCGACGGAGTGACGCCGGGAAAAAGGAAGGGACTACCTTGCGCGTCATGGAACATGTTTTACAACCGAGCCGCTGGCAAGGAGCCAAACGAGAAGGCGGCAAGGGCTGGACCAGAGTAACCGGGAGCGGGAAAGGAGTTGCCATTTCAGGCAGATGCAGACGAAGGCACCGCCTGGGGTTGTGAGGGTGGTGGCGGAAAATAAAACTTCTGGGAGTCTATTTGAAAATATTGGCCGCGTGGGTTGTAGAGGCGGCGCACCGGAAGAACAATCAATCTGACCCAGAATCGGGCGCGCGAGAGACGACGACGGCGCCAGAAATGGGCCTACCAGGGTGGCCGGAGTAGGCTGCTGGATGTGCGGCTGTTGAGGCTTGGGTTGATGTTGATCGGAGAATGGAGTAAGGGAAAGCTGGGGAGCCGCAACCGGGCAGAGGTGCTGCAAGACCGGCAGCAAGGTGTCGCGAATCTGGTGGCATGGCGAAGACGCCGTGATATCGGCGAGAAGTCGATTAGGTCGAAAAAAAATTATGATAGAGAACAGAGGTTTTCCGCGTTTCTTCATCTCCCTTCATGAAGATAATTATTTTTTAAACACAAATAGTTCTTCAAGAACTACATTAATTATTTTTCATTCTTTGGTCACTATCTTGCACTTTTCTCTTTCGGGGTACATAATCTTTGGAACCAATCGGTTGACCACGTTCTTGAGGTATTTTGAATTCATTTGCTGATGATTACATGTCTTTTGGAGACATTAATTCTGGTTGGTGCATTTGTAGTGGATATGAAAGATTGTGTCACATTTCTTGTATCAACAAAAGCATCAGGTAGTTGATATACAACCTTTTACAAATTTATTATTTTCCAAATTCTTGTTCACATTTATTATTCCGTTGATCAAAATGTGACATAGTCCTTTCATTCTAAGAAATACACTTATGCTTTTTATGAATGTAGTTTTATCTCGCCTAAAGTTGGATATGACATTTATCAAAATGATAATCTGCAAAACGTGCAGTGAATAGGTCTCCCGTTAAAGGTTCAAGGCACCTTATAATTGAAGTAGAATCAAATCCAACATATATTCCAATTCGTTGTTGGGAACCCACTTTTGTACGTTTTGGGGATTCGCGAATGAGGAACATCAGATTCTCAACCAAATACAAGTTGCATGAGGGAGTGTTGACGAGTGATTGTTGCAACATGATATATGACATAGGCCTCAAGTAGATGTGGGGATTCATAAGTATCTATCAATAAGTTGAAGACGTGTAATAAACAATTCTGCTAACCATTTTGGGTATGGACATGAGAAACTAAACGCTCAATCTCAATCCCAATTTACATACAATAATTATTAAATGCTTTAGATTGAGACTTATTAGCATTATTAAGACGAATTTTAATTGATTGTATAATCGGAGAATTGAGGTCTTATCGTTATTATTTGAGAAAGTAGCCTAGCATATGCTACATTTCTAGTAGAAAGAAAGCAGACATGAGACCATCTAGTAAAAGTATTAATCAATAACATAAGTATCGAAATGTTCCACAAGGTGGGTGTATTGATCGACAAATATCTCTTTGGATTCTTTCAAAAAAAAAAAAAAGATGGAGATTCAATATTAAGTTTCGTGTAAGAAGGTCTAGTGATTAACTTGCCTTGCACACAAGTATCACATGAGAATTCATTTATGAAAAGAATCTTTTGGTTCTTTATATAATACCCTATTAATTATTTGGCGCATCATTGTTGCTCTAGGGTGCCCAAATCTATCATGCCTAAGAATAAAACTTTTCGTGTCATTGAACTTCAGGTACATGACATTATTTTCCTCAATTGCTTTTATGAATATAAAAAACATTTTAGAAGGTAAGGTTGATAATTTTTCGTTTGTTTGCTTTTGGCCAGATACAAAACAATTTATACAATGGTATTTATTACCACCTTCTTGTATTATATCAACGTGGTATTCATTGACAGCGGATATACTTAAAACTTAATAAATTTCTTATTGATTTACTATAATAAAATGCGTATTTTATAGTAAATTTAGTATTATTTGGTAAAATAGTACAAGCTTTTTCGTATTCTTCAATGCTGTTTGATGCGCCTAATATAGTATTAACATTATCCTCTTCCAATATTAGTTTGAGAAAGTATTTATTTTCTTACCAAATTGTATGTGTAGTTGCACTATTAGTTAGGCAAATACCAGAAGAGTTCATCTTTTGGGATTCTGTAAAAGATTTAAGGGATAAATAAATAAATAAATTTTAAAGAAGAAAATAACTGTGATTAAATAAAAAGTCCAAAAATAATTATTCCAAATGAGATAAGTGTCTTAAAAGAAAACTGACAATACTTCCTAGAAATAATTTGAAAGCAACAATAAACTAATAATTAGTGATTTAATCTATGTTGTCTAGCACATCATTCCCAATCAAGTGTTCAATATGTTCTTTTAGATCAACAAAGAAATCGAAAACATCCAGGAGGATTGCAGCAACTAGACCATTATAATCAATTACATTAGTCTCAATTTTCTCTTTCCCCTTGACTGATTCTTGATAAATATCCACGAGATGTTTTGCCGGACGACAGATATGTGACCAATGACCGTCATGTTATATTTATAACATACTTCTTCTTTTTTGTATGGAATATGATTGTTGGATGCTTTGTGTCTTTTGTTATTTGAGATTTCACCATGCCTGTCCACGTCCACGATTGTATCTACGACCTCCTCCATGTCACGTCCATTTTCTTGATTGAATGCCGAATTAGCTTCAGGCAATGCGTTAGAACCAGTGGTTCAGAGTACTTTTTGAAATCACGCTCTAGGTATTGTTGTTGTATGAGCACATTCAAGGCATGGAATGTGAAGAATGTTTTCTCAAGCAAGTCTTCCTTAGTGGATTTTTCACCACAAAGCTTCAATTTGACGGCTTATTCGATAAAACTCAGAATTATAAGCATCTACGATTTTGTAACACTGCATTCGAAGTTGCATCCATTCATATCTGCTTCGAGGGAGGACTATAGTCCTTTAATGGTCAAATCTCTCTGTTAGATTTTGCTAGAGTTCTTATGGATCTTTGACGGTGAGATACTCAACTTTCAAATCAACATGAAGATGATGACGAAGGAAAATTAGCGCCCTACCACTTTTTTGTTGGGATTCCTCATTTTTTTTTATCTGTCTCCCCCAGAACCTTTGAGACCATGTGAAGTTCAGCATCAAGAGTGCATGACAAATAGTTCTTGCCAAATATATCAAGTGCAACAAACTCAAATTTCGTAATATTAGCCATTTGTGCAAATATGCACGATGAAAAATTTAAACAAAATATAATGTCATCAGGACATAAATATTATACATTTTTCAAGGATAAGTATCATATATAATAACATACACTACTTCAATAGTAAAATAATTTAAATATATCGATATTTTTCAAAAATATTGAATTATAAAATAAAATAAGATAATTATGAATATTCTTTCGAAATATTATAACTAGTGATTCTACTTTAGGTGAAACAACTTAAATTAATATTAGATAGGACTATATAAAAAACTAAATAAAAGAAATTAAAACCACTTCTTCATTAGCAAAGGACCATATTAAATTAACATAATATAACGAGATAACTTTGTGTTTATTTGAGAATTACAACAAATATTTATCCCAATAATCTTCAAAATTATTAAGAATTGTTAGTTCGTGTTTATTCCAAAAAACACACTTATTATATATGATGATGGAAAAAACAAAACAATATTTATAAACATAACATTCGATATATAATAAATATAATAAAGTTAACTATAGTTTTGATTTAGGTGAATTATAATACATAAAAGGGAAAAAAACTTTTTGCCCCCCAAATTATTTCGATTTTCATAGTTTACCATACGAACTTTGTTTTGGGACAAACCACCATCTGAACTATGCGTTTTTTGCAACTTATCCACTGAAATCAGAATTTTGGTGGTTTTGGATACCAAATCCGGTTTGTTAAGGATTTTTCTGATAACTTCACTCCTTATTTCTAATCCTCCCCCATTTCTCCGCCCTAATCTACCATTTCTACAATGATAACGGCACGACGGTTCTTTAAGCCGCGAAATGTCATTGCTGATCTTCTTCGCCATGGAGAGGAGGTCTGTCGTGCCCTTATCATTGTAGAAATGGTAGATTAGGGCTGAGAAAGAGGGGAGGATTAGAAATAAGGAGTGAAGTTACCAAAAAAATCCTTAACAAACCGAATTTGGTATCCAAAACCACCAAAATTCTGATTTCAGGGGGTAAGTTGCAAAAAAACGCATAGTTCAAATGGTGATTTGTCCCAAAAAAAAGTTTGTATGGTAAACTGTGAAATCAAAATAATTTGGGGGTGAAATTTTTTCCCTACATAAAAACGCTTTGTCAGAGTAATAGTTGAAACCTTTTGTTTAAATTATCCCAATAGCCACAAAGACTGAATTAATCTACATGAAATTGAATTCAAAGGACAAAATACCTTTTTTCTTTGACGACGTGCTGCTGCTACTAGGCGCGGTGCAGGATTTTTCCAAATGGAATCTTATTCGATAAAGGGTGATGATAATGTGTTACAAAATTAGATAAAATGGAAATAAAATATAGAATTCGTCCATTAGTTATTCATATTTGTAAATAAAAAAGTGGTGAATTTAGTCCACAAATCACAATTAAAAAAAAAAAAAAGCATTATAGAGCAACATTCTAGAAAGTATTGACACATGTTTGAAAGTTTTGAAGTTCTCTAGGTATGTAACTAAAATTATTATAAAATTTAATTAAAATATAAAAATATTTAATAATAATAATTAATTAATAAAAATTAGACACGAGTTGAGTGTGTAACAAATTTTGAATTTATTTAAGAATTCACATATGAAATTATTAACGAATTTAATTTAAATACTAAAATAAAAAATTATTTAACAATAAAAAATAATAGTTAATAAAATAGTAACTATCCATATGTACAAGACACGAGTTGAGAACAAGATATCTTTTAAAACTCTCTTATTTTTAGATTTAAAAATTCTATAATGATTAGAAATATTTTCTTATATTTATCTTTTCCGTGTTACACACGGGTGTTAGAGTAGTAACTAATATAATAAATAAAATTATTTGCCTATTTTAGATGCTAAATTAGCTGAAAAATACAAATATAAAAGTAAATAACTAAAATAATAATATTTATGTTCGATTTTTTTTGGGTAAATAATATTAATATTGTAAATCTAATCATTTTTGTTGTACACTAATTTTTAATAATCATAAAATATACTAAAATAAGTTCAAATTAAATCAAAGAACTGGCATGTGATAAATATAAATTCATTTTAAATACTTAATAAAAAATATTTTAATTTTACAAAATAAATAAATAAATAAAATTAAAAGAAGAATAAAAGTAAAAAGGACCCAAAAGCTTATTCGAAACTTTCTAATAAAATATACGATATAAATTCTAACTTAAAAAGAAAGAAAAAAAATAAATTATCCAAGCTTTAATGGTATCAAAGCAAAGCCCAAAGACGAAAGACCTTACAAGACTGGGTCTGGTCTGGGTGTGTCTCACTCACAGACTCCGATTCAATTTTGACCAACCGATTTTCGCGGGCTTTTGCCCCTTCCAAAAGGCTCCACGAAAGAGATATCCTGGCCGTTGGATCCAGGCCCTGCACCCTCGGAATCACCATTGAATTGAGAGATTAACCACCAGTGCTATTCAAATCTTTAGGATCTAGACTTTCTTTTAAAAGTTAACTGATTAAAAAAGAAAGAAAAAAAAAAAAAGAGTCGCTCTCATTTTTCTCAGTTGATGTAAAAACTCAGTTTTCCGGTGAACAAAGTGTTCAATTTTAATTCCATTGGTAAGAATGAAAAATTATATTTTATTATTATTATTATTATTATTATTATTATTATTATTTTTTTTTATAATGATTAATGATTCATGCCAATAGTGATCAACTTCAGAAAGAAAGCGCCTTTGCTGATGTCATCATCACCAAAATCACCGCGATCGCCCAAGTCCCCGAGATCGCCCAAAGGCAAGCAGAGTGGGAGCCCTCTCAAGAATCAACGCCATTCACATTCCGGCAAAAATGGTCACCCTAAAAAAGGTGCCCTCTTGATTCTATTCTTGAAATGGCATTTTCAATTTTTATTATTTTATTATTATTATTGTCATTGTTGCAGGCGGCTATGGTGGGAAAGGAACCTGGGGAGGGCTACTTGATACGGAAGATGGTTATATAGACGATCCCAATGATCCAAATTACGTCAGCGATAAGGTGACCAACTTAATTTAATTTAATTTTATTTCTTGTTATGGTTAATTAGAAATAGGAACATTTATGATGATTTCAGGAAGAAATGAAGAATATCGCCAAAGCGAGTGTGAAATTCGAAGAATTCAAAAAGAAAGCGACGGTTATGGTCGAAGAATACTTTCTCAACGACGATTTCACATCGACCGCCAACGAGCTCAGAGAGCTCAACATGCCCAGCTACCACTTCTACTTCGTCAAGAAGCTCGTCTCCATGGCAATGGACAGGCGCGACAAGGAGAAAGAAATGGCTTCCATTTTACTCTCTTCTCTCTACGGTGACGTCATCGATCCCCAACAACTCTACAAAGGCTTCCAGAAGCTCGTCGAGTCGACCGATGATCTCATCGTCGACATCCCGGGCGCTGTTGATGTCCTCGCCTTGTTCATTGCCCGATCCGTTGTTGACGATATTCTCCCCCCTTCGTTCTTGACGAGGACCATGGCTTATTTGAGTAAGGACTCGAAAGGCGTCGATGTCATCAAACGGGCTGAAAAGGGCTATTTATCGGCTCCGTTGCATGCGGAGGTTATCGAGCGGTGCTGGGGCGGGAGTAGGAATAAAACGGTCGAGGATTTAAAGGCGAAGATAAACGACTTGTTGATTGAGTACGTTGCGAGTGGGGATGTAAAAGAGGCCTGTAGATGTATTAAGGATTTGCATGTTCCGCATTTTCACCATGAGATCGTTAAGCGGGCCGTTTTGATGGCTATGGAGAAGAGGCAAGCCGAAAACCACCTCCTCGACTTGCTCAAAGGAGCTTCGGAAGAAGGTTTGATCAACTCAAGCCAAATATCAAAAGGGTTCGGTCGTATCATCGACTCTGTTGATGATTTGTCCTTAGATATACCTAACGCGAAGGCGTTGTTGCAATCTTTGATTTCGAAGGCGGCGTCCGAGGGATGGCTGTGCGCCTCGTCATTAAAGTCCCTCTCGTTGCACCCCGGGAAACGGGCGGTCGAGGAGAATGCCGTAAAGGCGTTCAAGAAGAAGGCCGAGTCGATAATCCGCGAGTATTTCCTCTCGGGCGATATCTCGGAGGTGAGTTGTTGTTTGGAGTTCGAGAACGGGTCGTCCCTGGCCGAGCTGAATGCGGCCTTCGTGAAGAAGTTGATTACCCTGGCGATGGACAGGAAGAATCGGGAGAAGGAGATGGCTTCGGTGTTGTTATCGTCTCTGTGTTTCCCGTCTGACGATGTCATGAGCGGGTTCATAATGCTAATCGAGTCGGCCGAGGACACGGCTCTCGACATACCCGTTGTTGTCGAGGATCTGGCGATGTTCCTAGCGCGGGCCGAGGTGGACGAGGTGTTGACCCCACAAGAGTTGGTTGAGATCGGGAGTCATTTCCCGGGGACGGACTCGGTGGGGAATAAGGTGATCCAAATGGCAATGTCGTTGCTTAGGGCTCGTCTCTCGGGCGAGCGGATTTTGAGGTGTTGGGGCGGAGGAGGGAGTTGTAACAACGGGTGGACGATCGAGGACGTGAAGGATAAAATCGGAAAGTTGTTGGAGGAGTTTGAGGCCGGTGGGGACACGAGGGAGGCTTGCCGTTGCATAAAGGAGTTGGGGATGCCGTTTTTTCATCACGAGGTTGTGAAAAAGTCGTTGGTGATACTCATGGAGAATAAGAATGAGAGGATGTGGAGATTGCTTAGGCAGTGTTTTGATATGCAGTTGATAACTATGAGTCAGATGACGAAAGGTTTTGTGAGAGTGGCCGAGTCGATTGAGGACTTGGCGTTGGATGTGCCGGATGCCAAGAAGCAGTTTGAGGGTTGCGTCGAGCGTGCTAAGGTTGAAGGGTGGTTGGATGGTTCGTTTAGTGTTTAATGAGCTTAACGTGTTTTTTTTTTTTTGATTGTTGGGGTTTAGCTACTGTTTTTTACTTCACTTAACACGATCATATATGTTTCGACGTTTTGCAAGGATAAGTAGGTTGTTTTATACATTGTACTGTCATTTCTTTTCTTATTGTTTCCCAATACGTATTAATTATTTTGGTACAGTGATGAAATGCTAATTATTTTGTGATGAAATCTTGACATATATTAGTGTTTTCTTTTTTTTTTTCCTCTGAATTCATTTTAAAATGCTAAGGATCTTCTGCAAACTGAGTATTGTGACATATATTCAATGAAAGTTATATCACTACACATAAATATTATATATAATAAAATACTTATTTGCAAGCACATAACAACATATTGTTAATTATGATTAATAATTCAATTTTTTAGGTATTAACTTACATATGAGAGAGATTGTCATAACTCTTTTTGCGTACATTGTTGTACAATAGTTTGGAAATTAATTAGTTGGAATTTATGATGATATTTTTGACTTTTTTTTAGATTTCAAAACATGATTTTATAAGAAAATATTAAAAGATAAATATAATTAAATATAATTTCCAAACAAGAGTTACAATTCTCATATAACCATTGTTTTGCAGCAGTTTTTTGAGAGACATGTAAATTCAAATTTAAGCACATTCCAAACAAAAATAATAAAACAGATTAAAAATCAAAATAAGAACAACATGATTAATATAGACCACGTATTTCATGGTGAATTAGTAATGAGATAGATAATTAGCACTATCCAATTATTGAGAAATAAATATAAAGAAGAATTTCCCCATCTAATAATATCATCCTACAAAAATGTCGGAGTAGGTGGGACCTCAGGAGGTTGGTCAGGGTTCGGGCCCGTCGGAACTCGTCTTTTGATTGAACCGAAAACATAATGTGGAGATGGTGGGACTTCCGGAGACTCTTCTGGGTTCGGGCCCGTCGGAACGCGTCTTTTGATAGAACCGAAAACATAGTGTGGAGATGGTGGGACTTCCGGAGATTCTTCTGGGTTCGGGCCCGTCGGAACGCGTCTTTTGATCGAACCGAAAACATAGTGTGGAGATGGTGGGACTTCCGGAGACTCTTCTGGGTTCGGGCCTGTCGGAACGCGTCTTTTGATCGAACCGAAAACATAGTGTGGAGATGGTGGGACTTCCGGAGACTCTTCTGGGTTCGGGCCCGTCGGAACACGTCTTTTGATCGAACCGAAAATATAATGTGGAGATGGTGGGACCTCAGGAGGTTGGTCAGGGTTCGGGCCCGTTGGAACGCGTCTTTTTACGCCAAATTCAACCGAGCCATGAGTACAACCAAGAATGATATAAAGGCATAAAAGGCTGATTGCCCAATGGAAACTCGAAATCTTCATATTTTTAAGCTTTGAAGGACGAAAGCTTTGTTCAAGAGGAACTCAGATAAAATTTTGTGTCGTGCAAGTAAATTCTTATTATACCTTTGTTTCTATAGAATCGTTTTAGCTATATTTGGAAAATTTGTTTATGGTAATTTTTATGGGAATCACATATGAAATAAAATAAAATTATCATACTATAATATGCTTGCAATTCCCACTTTTAGATGCTGGGTTTTATGGTAATAGATTAAATCGATTTGTAATAACATTTAAAATTGGGGTACTCTTATACCCGAAGAGCATAATTTTATTTTCTAATTTTGTTTGTCTTTTATGGAAGGTGTAATTATTCACTTTCTTTCTTAAACCAAGGGCCCGACTACTAATACCTACATAATGTATAAATACACTATTATTTTGGTATTTTCGAAGACAAATATATTACCCGATATCTAATTTAATATTTTTTGATTGTATTTTTCATATTTTAATATTTTTCATTAATATATTTAGTCTAATTAATAATTTTTTTATTATATCTTGACTAATTCTATATTTTTCTTTTATTATCTTAATAAAAAAAAAGTTATATATAATTATTAAGAAAAAAATCTAAATCAGTTATTTTTATTAAAATGCAAATTACATATGAATAATATAAATTACAAAGAAAAGAAGATGTAATTATAAAAATATAATAAAGTTGTATTTATAATAAAGTTTAAAATAATTTATTTTTGAGATTTTAAATATTCTATATTAGTAGATTACGATTTATTTGCAATAATATGAGTATTTAACTAAATATTAGTAATGAATTCAATCTAAATATTAAAATCTATAATTATATAATAATAATTAATGAATATTTTTATTAACACAACATAATGCGACAAGTCTTGAAAGTATGATATCTTTTGAATTTTTGAAAGTATATAACTAATATCGAATTTAGTCTAAATGTTAAAATATAAGTGAGTTAATAAATGATGAAGACAAGAATAAAACCCAAAGAAATGAAGAAAAATAATCAAATTGATTATCATACATATCTTTCATGTAGATAGATGAATAAGTATATATATTTAATTCTACATTCATTGGATTTATTTTATCACTTAGATATGTAGATACTTATATATCTAATAAGATTTTCAAATTGAATTAATTAATAGTAACTTGGAATTTATAACAATTAAAATTATTAATTATAATCAATATAAATATAATATTTAATAAAAAAAAGTGCAAATACAAATAGTGAATTGAGGTACCCATTTTATAACAACTTTCAGTTTTTCCTCTATTTTTGTGCCTTTAGTAGGATTAGTAAATCTAGAGGTACAATTAACAACTACAGAATCATACTCAGAGTCAAGACCAGTGAGCAGACGTAAAATATGATTTTTCTCACTCACTTTCTCTCCAACAACGGCTAATATGATCTTGGTCACAACACTCTTTAACTTCATTAACATATTCTCTCATAAACAAATTTTCCTTCTTCAAAGTCTGGAGCTTTAATGTATATTACATGACCATAACCGAAGATTGATTAGCAAAGTTTGCTTTTAGACAATCTTAGATCTCCTTTGTAGTGTTCAGACCAATAATCAAGACCATAATTCATCCAGATAAATAGAATAATAACCAAGAGGTTGGGAGTTGATCTTGTCTAACCCATTGCACTACAAAAAATAGGGTTATACCGAGGAAAAACTCCTCGGCAATCAATTTATCGAGGGAAAAAACGAGGGCCATTTTCATCGAAAAAGATCTTCCTTGGTAAAATTTATCGAAGGGAAATATGCCTTCGGTAAAATTTTCAAGGGGATTACCGAAAATTCATTATTTCGATCATTCCTGGGACTTGAATATGATTGCCCTTGAAAAAATTGAGGGCACTATAACCCTCAGAATATGCCCTCGAAAAAATCAAGTGCATTATAGCCCTCGAAAACACCGAGAGCAGCGTCCCCTCGAAAAAACTGAGGGTAGGAAGGCTCTCCAAAAAATCGAGGATTGAGTTGTCCTCAGTTTTTCCGAGAGCATTATCACCCTCGGTTTTTCCGAGGGCCTTCCTCCCTTCGTTTTTTAATTTCTTTAATTATTATTTTTAATCCCTATTCTTAATTAAAATACCTAAAAAGTTCACAAACTAAAAATAAAAAATTAAAAAAAATTATTAGTAAACAAACAAATTAATCAACTAACTATATAAATTACATAAAATTTACAACTGTCCAATTTTTAAAACAAATATGTTAGAAATATCAAAAGTTTATGAAAACATCCGATCGAAGGAGTTCTATGATGGGGGTGGCTATGGTGGGTATTATTGTAATTGAGCTAACAACTCGGCCATCTGTGCGTTCACCTGCACCTGAAATTGCTGCTACTCCTGCCGCTGATGGTCACGTAGTAGCTCAGACTCATTATACCTCTGTTCCATCGCTTGGTGAGCTCGTCTCATGGCCTCTAGCTCCTCCCTATGCGTTTAGATCTGCTCCTCGAGCTTCCTCACATGAGTCTTGTTGTGCTGGGAAGAGGAAGAACCGCTGCTTCTAAAACCATTTGTAGCGACCACCAACTTCCCGAACCAGATGGTGCCGTAATGTCAGTCCTTATTTGACCCGACGATGTCGAGATAAATAAGTCCAGGGTCAACCTCGTTATTCGGATCCTGTGAAGAAGCACGTCCCTCATCCATACATCGCTCATACTCCTACTAAAATATAAGTCGATAGTAAATTCTACATTAAAACTAAAAAATAGTTTAAGTTATAACTATTTAATATTTCGTATCGACCCACGTGTCACTGTCCTTCTTGTGCGTACGTACGAAAACCTGTACGCAGTGGCCAACTAACCTATCTCCCGCTCCTGTATCTAAAAATTATCAGATAATTAATATTAAATAAATAAGTAAATAGTGTATTATGATCTAAAACTACACGATATCATAAGAATAATCAATCGTAGATCTAGACCCCCAGTGTGCTTTGATATTCTATTTCTGGACCAGTAGGCTCGCTCCACCTATTGACCACTAGTGCAGAAACTGCATTCTAGAACAGAACATCCTGGTGCATCCAGAAGGGTATTTAAAATACTGTTCTGAATTAAACTTTCTAGAACGGCATTAGAAATTACCGTTCTGGATAGATGATTATCCAGAACGGTTTTAAAATACCGTTCTGGAAAGTAGACATTCCAGAACGGTTATGGAAAAACCGTTCTGGATTATGTATCGATCTAGAACGGTATTCGGATAACGTTCTGGAATGTGTGCATTCCAGAACGGTATTTTTAAAACCGTTCTGGATCGACGTACATTCCAGAACGGTTTTAAGAAAACCGTTCTAGAAACTCTTTTCGAAATCTAATACTGCTGAATGAAAATTTTTACCGCCCATTTATTTTTCCTTTCTACAATGGTATTTTTAAAACCGTTCTGGATTGACGTACATTCCAAAACAGTATTAAAATACCGTTTTGGAATGTACGTCAATCTAGAACGGTTTTAATAAAACCGTTCTCAAAAGTCTTTTCGAAATATAATACCGCGTGAATGAAATTTTTTTGCCGCCCATATATTTCTTTCCAGAACAGTATATTTAAAACCGTTCTGAATTGACATACATTCCAGAACAGTATTTTAATACCGTTCTGGACTGTGTTTCAATCCAGAACGGTTTTAAAAAACCCGTTCTCGTAAGTGTTTTCCAATTATAATAAAAACCCACTTACGTTTTTTATTTCTTTTTTTTTTTCTATTTCTATTTCTACTTTTTTTTTCCCCCGCCCGCCTTTTGCGCCTTCTCTTCCAAGCGCATCGTCTTCCTCCTCTCTCTGCCGCTGCTTTGATAGCTGGCCACCACCTCCTCAATACGGCCTCCTGCCCGTCTCCTTCAATAATAGTAATCCCAGCTCCTCTCTGGGAAGAAATATAATTAGACTTTTGGGCCCTAATTGACAGAACCCTCCAATTTCTTTCCAAACTCAAAATCTATAAATCTCCAAATCGGCAGATCCATCGTGGTCCTGGATGGCGGTTTAGACAACGGCGAATGACCCCCCAAATCCACCGGCGACAGCTCTGGCAAATTCTGAGGAACATATGCACTAGTATGAATTTCAAGATCCAGCGGTGAGCCAAATTGTGAGGAACATGCCAAGCTCTGGCAAGTCACCACCGAGCTGCTATTTCTCACTGCCGATGTCGTAGGGTTTCCTTCCCCCGTGTTCAAGGCCGCTTTGTTATACTACAAAACCGGATTGATCTGGTATGACCTAATCTTTGGATTTAGCTAACAATTGCTTTGAGAAAGGCACCAATCTCGTATCAAGTATTTATATGAATTCATTTTTTCTTTAGCGCTTAAGGCTTTGCCATTTGCCAATTTGGTGTTAAATTATTCTTCTCTCTCTCTCTACGCATAGAGCCACCCGAACTCTCACAAGGCTTATTGCATATGTTAGAGAAAGAAAAACAAAATTAAAAGAAAAGTTACGAAAATTACCATATAGTCGACTACTTTGAGTTATGATAATATTTTTGTAGGGATAAGTTACAAAAATTACCCCTGAGGTTTAAACCTAATTAAGAAAAGAAAATAATTCCAGTTATTTTGCAAAACTACAAATATGCAATCTGTAAAATGGAAAAAACTTCAAGGGGTATTCGTAATTTTGAAAGATTGATGGTGTTTTTGTAATTTAACTGAATTTAAGGTTACTTAGTAAAGACAAAAAAACAGAAGTTTTTAAAAATTACAAAACCCCCCTTAAGATGTAGTCAAACTTTGAGATTTTTTTTTAATTTGCAAAAATGTCTGGGTTTTTGTGTAATTAGCTCTAAACTCAGGGGTGGGATTTGTAACTATCCCTATTTTTTATTTTTATAGTAAAACTTCTAGTTTTTACAAAACATTGAGGATTGGATTTTAAAGACAAGAATTCTTTGATTTTCAATTACCAAACGATTTATACTTCATACTTTATACAAGTCTTTTCAAAGCAAGAGGCTTTTGATGCATTAAAGAATTGATCTTTTGTACACCATTTTTTTCTATGGTAGCGAATACCAAATGGTGAAAATTGGTGAGTTGATGGTTGGCTTAGGGTTTAATGAATATGAGACCGAGTTTTAACTCTTTCAAATAAATTTCTTGAAATATAATCACCAGAAAATGATACCCTTTTTGACTAGCACATAATTTTACATATCATAGTCCAAATAGCATTCCTTTTGACTTGTAAGCTGAAACCATGAAGCAATAGTAAATATCCGAGTTATATTTACCAACAACAGCAACTGATCATTAGCTTGAAAAAAAAAGATTATCTCCAAGGTTTCCATTTTGGGCTACCAAAGGAAAAAAGGATTTAATGAGAGTGATTTATACATGCTCACTTTGTGATGTTTAATAAATGATCTTACCAGTTTTAAAGTTAATTGTTCGTTGTATATCCATGATGAACAATAAAACTCGATAATTAAATACCTGATTAATTTATAAACTCACTTAACTAATACTTTTTATCCATGACCATCTTCATCAGTCAATATTCTCAACCTTTTCCAATGCAGTAACTTTTTTCTTTGTTGTTGCAATCACTCACTATATATTGGGATGTTCAGCTTGTGACTCGTGAAAGCGTGATTCCTGAGATCAGTATCGAACTGAGGATACATTACTTAGGTATCTTGTCTTTGTAGTTTTTCAATTGAAATAAACTGAGCCCCTAATATTTCGGCAGTTATAGGATATATATTGCAATTTAGTCATTTGCGGTTATAGGATATATATTGCAATTTCGTCATTTGCAGTTCTGATATCACAGAGAGTTAATTATATGATTTCGAGAACTTATTAAGATTTGAAACATTTTGGCTTGTTTAGTATTTTATTACTTTAAATTGATGCTTCTTTACAATTATTGGCATTTACGTGGAGGTTATTAGACTTGTTCTCTATATAATTCTTGTTGTTAGTTTGTGATAAGTCTTCAAATATAAATTAGTTTTAAAAAAAAAATCTAATTTTAGAAACCCCACTTTCAACATTATGTTGCAGAATAAACTGATGATATGTCATGCATGTTATATTCAACATTAGATATTCTGAACATCCTCCATTTATGAAAATTTAAGTCCTTATGTTTGGTGTATATTTTTAACAATTACGATTTTTCACATTGAATATTTAGCTGTTTTTTCTCTGTTTTTGTATTGATTATACATACACTTCCGGTAATTTAAGACTTTTCCACATGAACTAAGTTCTTGAAGGACCAGAAAAAGAACTCCTACAACTGGCTGTCTTTGGAGAACTGCACGCACTTTTGCCCGGAGTAAAGGTGCACATAGACCTTGTTGGACCCGCCATTCCACATCTTAGGTTAGGCTAGCAGTATATATTCACTATTGTGTTGTAGAAAATAAATTTGATGATATAAACTTTAATTTTGTGCCCAATTCTTTTATTTAATAAATTATAGGATTTTAGAGACAATTTAGCAACTTTCCGAAAAATGAAACTATCCCAGTCTAGGAATGTCTGAAGATAAGTGCATTCCTTGGTGATGCTGATTTTACTTGCACTGAATATTAAAATACTTCATTTTTCTTGAATTGTTTTGCATATTGTGCTTACTTTAATTAATTATACTGTAAGTATTTTTTCCATTTGAATCATCTCCCATTTGTATCCAGGAATGGTGAAGTAATTGATTTAAACACATACGTTCGATGTAATGAGATAAATTATCGGTGTAAAGATTCTGTTGAGAATCCATGTTCAATCACATTATGATTTCATGCAGTATGTTATCATGAATATTACAGAGAATTACTGAAGGTTTGTTACTAGCATCCCGATAACTTTTTACCACGCGTTTTTTTTATTACTCAATTCGTTTTACCTGCAGGACTCTTTTCCCCATATAATCATCGCTTCGAACACTGGTATTGCTATCTACATGAGCTGGTTACCTACACTCGTGAGTTTTTTTCTCCTAAAAAAAAACCTTTTATCGAAAACATTTTTTTCTATATAAAAAAGCTTATATGTCTATTTTTCTTGGATCGTCATATTTTGGGTAGGAAGTAATAAGGGAGATCAAAGTTCCGACAGTTTTTTCCAATTACTGTGACGAAGCTTCTCTTATGGCGGTTTCTTATATTAGCTCTGTCACGGGCACTGCTCCCAAAATTCAAGTGCGTCTCGTTCCAACTCATGCTGCATTATTTTGTACATTAACTTTCCGGATCAATTACAAAATTGGTCCCGTAATTCTGATATGCTAGCTATTGTGGTCCTCAAAAGTATCTTAATTGGAAACTTCACCCCCCGATGGAAATTTCGTATTTTATAAACTGAAAGGAATCTCAAGTCATAGCATTTTATATATAAGGAGGAATTAAACTGATAGGTCTTCACATATTGGAAAAATAAAAGATAAAACATATTATTGATACCAAAACCTTGAAAATAAAAGTAAATGCTGGAAAAGAAATGAAAGATTTTCTCCTAAAATCAATAAGAAGCCTGAGAATATTTTTGAAAAAACAAAATTTTTTTGGAGATGAATAGATAAGGAGTTGTCGAAGAATTTCTCGTTTATGAGTTTTTTTTTCTTGTTTCTTTCTTCGGTTTAGTAAACTTGGTGAGTTTCATAGGTCACAAATTAATGGTTAAGCCCTTCTAAAGTTGAAATAAATATATTTTTATTAACACCACTTTAGGAATTTGAGTTCTCTTTTTGTGAATAAATGTTTAAGCCATATCATGTTACCGATAGTATCATATTTGAGATTTTAACCCATTTTTTTTCTCATTGTCAGGATCATCATTAGATGGTGCTCAACTTTTCTACCTCGGGTTGACTATGGGCATAGCATATTCTTCTCTACGACATAAACTGGAAATAGAGAAGTTGACTAAATCATTGAAGCAGAGCGAGGACCTAGTTGAAGATCTGCACGAGGAACTTGAGATGAAAGACGCGTCAACTGTGAAGGAGCTTGCTATAGAGGATTATGACCTTTACTTTAACTATGATGCCATGAAAGTTTTATCCCTTGAACAGAAAGTGGACACCTCACCAAGGCACTGCAACGACGAAGAGTCTTTCAAGAAAATCGAAGCCGAGCTTGAAGCTGAATTGGACATGCTGGAATCAAATTTTAACTCGTCTAGATTGGATGGGAAATTATCATATGTAGCTGAGGTAAAGCCTATTATGCTCGTGTTTTGCTTATTTTATATGGTTGAGTGTACAGATAATTGCTTTTTATGCTTTGGAGAGGTTTATTTTTTCTGCTTGTCAAGACCGTTTGTAGAAAAGATCTCAATCCTTTGTGTACATCTTTCAGTTTATTTAGTTTCCTTATTTCGAATATTAGATTTGTTGTTTTGAACACTTGATGAATATTGTGGTTTTTTTTGTTGTTTTGGTTTGCTTTGAATGGATTGAGATATTGTATTTGGTGAAATATATTTTTAATTGAGATTTGGTGTTTTAAATATTGTATATTTAATGTTTTACATTTGGGAAAGATGAATACTTAAAAATAGGCCAAACTTTCTAGAACGGATAATCGAAAATACTGACTTTCCAGAACGACATTTGAAAAAACCGTTCTGGAAAGGGCGACTTTCCAGAACGGTATTTTCAAAAACCGTTCTGGTAAGTTGTACTTTCCAGAATGGTATTTTCAAATACCATTCTGGAAAGGGCGACTTTTCAGAACGGTATTTGAAAATACCGTTCTTGAAAGAAAGACTTTCCAGAACGGGTTTTGAAAAAACCGTTCTAGAAAGTATAACTTACCAGAACTGTATTTGAAAATACCGTTCTTGAATGAGAGACTTTTCAGAATGGAATTTGAAAAAACCGTTCTGAAAAGTTGCGAATCAATATGGGATGGTACCATTCTAGAACAGAAAAATTATTTTCTAGAACGCCTTTTTTTTACCCTTCTAGAAAGTCTGCTAATCCAGAAGGGTAAAAAAAGGCGTTCTGGAAAGTACAGGCTTTCTAGAACTATGTCACTACAGAAGGCACAGAATACCCTTCTGGATAGGCAGGATTACCCTTCTGGATATGCGGTTTCTGCACTAGTGGACGCTACACCATTCGGGTCTCTTCTTGTTCTCGGTCTTATCCCACTCTATATTACATATCCTAGTTGAGATGAATGATATATAAAATTTAAATCCTTTGTACTAATAATTTTTTTTTAATTTAATAACAAGATATAAGAAAATCATTTACCTTCAGACCCCCTCGTCAACGATCCTTGGCGCCTGGCTAGTCTGATAACGAAACTGTTTATACTCGTTAAGCCGCTTCCCATACTTGTCCCCCATCGTGCAGGAAAATGCCACATGTATAGCATGTGAAGTATACAGGCCTGTGTCCCAAAAACAACAATCCTATAAAATAAAATAATAATTACAATTTAATTGATATGTGATTCTCAAGTTACATTAATGATTAGTAAATTTAGACCCAAATAAATTAGTTACCTGAAACATATCCCACCATAATCGATGAATATGCTTAGGGATCGCCTTAAACTACCACCAGGCGAGATGGATCTCCTTCTCCATGATCTCTCGAAATATGTTGGTTAGTCTAACCTCCCTGCTATGTAGCCTGTAATTGTGTCTGTGGTAACAAATATTAGTTAATAATAATAATGATTAGAACTTTATAATTATTAATTTACTTACTTCTTTACGGCGATATAAAAAATATGGTGTAGATAAATATGGGCCCGAGGGCTGTCGCGATGTACTCGCTTTGGACGATGTCGGTGTAGATAAATATGGTGTCAGCACTGAATGATTAGTACCAAGGCCCATGTAATCATCATCAAAATCAGCTAAACGATTAGCTGGATCCACATCTAATCGACCTAGACAAGATCCGCGTCCACGACCTCAGCATCTGATGAAAGTAAATATAATACGAGCATTTTATAAATACCAGTATATATCAGCTATTTTAATAGATCAAAATATAAATCAATTAGTTAAGATAATAGCATTTTACAATAAGAACAATTTACACATATTTCCACCACGACTTCCTTTTAAACTAATCATATGAATCGTCACTTTCACTATTAAAGTTATCACCAAACTCATCTTCATCTGTGTCTAGATCTGTATCTTGGTCAGTGAGTAACTTTTCTTGTATATCATCATCTACCTCGTCACCAAGTCCATCCACGTCATTGTCAGTGGGGTCGTGCAACTGAAAATCGACACCATCCAATTGTATTGGATTGTGTGTATCTACACCTTCCTCTTGAATGATTGTTTGGGTAGAGGCTCGATAAATTCAACATTTGACAGCTATGATTTTACACGTTGCCCATCAGTCCAAACTTATCACATTTCAAACTTGGGTACACACAACAGTATACTTGTACAGCCTGGACAGCAAGTACAAAAGGTTCATATCGATTGAATCTACACTTATGATTGATATCGACAAGCTTATAATGTGGATGAACTTTTGAGCCCGTAAGAGTTGGATCAAACAATTCGCACTTGAACAATAATGTGTTTTGATCCATTCCCACGGTGAATAACATGATTGTTATTTTGGTTTATTGAAAAATGAGCAGCATGAGAGTGGTTAGGAAATGATTGAATTATTGGTAAGAGCCCCATTCCATTAAAAATGTGGCATTCAGTAATATGGTGTCTTAGTATATGAATTTTGTTGACTAAGAAATTTCGGCAACATCTTCTCTTAGTTCTCTAATTACACATATATTGCAGTGCACTCGAGAATGAAAAAGAGTTATTGAAACCAAAATTTTATAATCAACAAAAAAACATACACACAAGACAAGCTATATTACAATCACGTTCTCAAACTGTCCAAATAAGTGGACAATTCGGGATTTAGTATCAAACTTTTTATTTAATATCAAATCCCATACGAGTCTAAGGTATAATGTTTGAGTGTAGAAAGAAAGATTATATTGTGGATCAAAATAATTTTAAAAATCCATTGTTGGAGGGACGAAACCTCCCATCCGGCGTCGTAAACCACGTCCTCACCAACGTATACATCAACCAATCACAACATGTATATAATATTAACAAACCATAACATATATCTTAAACACAACATCCATATACCAATCACCATGATATTTCATAACCACCATCACCAAGAATTTAAAACTTTTCAAATCCAACCATCATTTTTAAAATAACTTAAAATCGTTATTGGAGGCACGAGACCTCCCGACCGGCGCTGTACACCACATTATCACCAATGTCTACCCAACCAATCACAACATCAATCAATCGCAACATGTATATAATATCAACAAATCATAACACACTTATATTAAACACAACCGATCACCATGACATTTAAAAACCACCATCACATACACTTGAAAATATAATTGCATAATTGCATTGAACCCTAATTACAAACCAAACCCTAATTAGCCCTAGTTTAATTCAACTATATATAATCGAACCTAATTTATAAATAATTACAATTAAATCCTATATTAAACTATAATTGCACAATTGGACCCTAATAAATACTAACGACCTAATAACCCTGATTTAATTCAATTGTATATAAATAAACCCAATTTATGAATAATTACAAATCAAACCTATATTAAACCCTAAATGCATAATTGGACCCTAAATGAATACTAACAACCTAATTAGCCTTAATTTAATTCAATTGTATATAATTGAGTTCAATTTATAAATAATTACAAATTATATATATATATATATATATATATATATATATATATATATAAAACTTTAATTGCATAATTGGACCCTACATGAATACTAACAACCTAATTAGCCCTAATTTAATTCAATTATATATAATCGAACCTAATTTATAAATAATTACAAACTAAACCTATATTAAACTCTAATTGCATAATTAAACTCAAAACCCCCAATTAAACTCAAATTATATAACAAACCTTAATTTCTATCCTAATTATAAATTAAAACTTAAAACTAACCTAGAAAACCCCAATTTAAATTAAACCCTAAAATTAATTCTAATTATAACCATAAAACTAAACCTAAATCAGCGGGCTGGACGGAGGGCGGTATATTGGTGGGCTGGATAGATGGGCGACGGATGGAGAAGCGTCTCGTGGTGGACGGGCGACAAATCGGCAACTGGAGAATCACTATTTTTTTTGTTCTGTAGAATGAAAGTAGCAGGGGTGTCCCGCTTCTGTTTTTAAGGCTAGGACCTAGGGGTATAATTCTCCCTCGAAGAAACCTAGGGGATTAGATTCCACTTGGATTTTTTGAGGGTATTTTAGGCTCCTCAGTTTTTTATATTAAATAAAAAATTAGAAAAAAATATACTTACTAATCAATTACTGTTTCTCAATCAACAGAACCCACCTCTTGGTAACTTCACAAAAACTACCATGCTTCATTACTTTACGGTTCCAATGGAATAAGTCAGTCGCTCGTACTGTTTGTTGAATTACATGACACATGTAAATACATACATGCTCGGTGATATTTTCTTAGTGGAACTCGGATTAAAATCATCTTACGTGCCTACAATGATATGATATGATTTATTTTTACGTAATTATATTTTATAAATAATTTTTTTGAATTTTTTTCAATTTAAAAAACCCAGGGGCCTAAAATACCCAAGGTATATTTCCCCTTGAAAAGTCTTTGTATTATATTCAGTAATAATGACGGTAAACATTGGGTTGAAGGATTTATCAAAGAGAATATAACTGAAGGTATTGACCCTCGGTAAAACGTGCCCTCGAAAAAATTGTGGGCAGTTTTCTCCTAAATTTTACCCTTGGTAATATACTATTTTTCTACAGTGTTGGAGGTAGTCTCGATTTGAGATCTGTAGTTTGGTTTGCTTGTTAAGAACAAATATTTGTGGAACCTTTGTTTCTCCATTGATGAAGCCTTTGAACCCATACCTTTGTATGACTGCTATCACTTGCTGCTTCCAAATGAGAAAGTGTGATTCATCAATCATGATGGAGATAATGTGATTGTTTGGTTGAATCAATGATATTTGACTGGTTGTGTTTTATGTCTCTGAGAATGCTGTGTCTGTAGATATTTTAAACAAATATACAAGGTGAAAAGAACAGATATGGAAGGAACGGGTCTGGACATGCAGAGGCAGGGTCAAGGCGATCTGATACCATGAAAGAAAAGCTGCAGCATGGCATTAATGGTGAAAGGTACAGCTCGATCAATTTCTATGAAATAATAAAGATGAAAGGCATAAAAGTGATTTTGTATTTTACCACATTTGGAATTTGATCCTTTTCAATACAGTAAAGGATTATACACATGCACTATATATAGAAACAAATTAGGATTACGCAGAGCCAATGTGCATGACAGCTTGTGATAATATAGCTCCTACTCTAAGATCATGATAGATGTCTCAAGGATGATCAGGTAAGGCTTGTAAGGTTGTAAGCCATCTGGTCATGTTTGTACCATTGCGTTGTCCTTGCCGTGAGATGTAAATTATCACTGGATGATGCCCGTTGCAACCTTTGGAATGTTGTGTCGAGATGGATATTTCACAAAAGGAACCTGGGAAGGACTACTTCATACGCAAGATGGTTATATATACGATTCCAACAACCCAAATTATGTTAGCGATAAGGTGACCAACTTAATTTAATATAATTTTATTTCTTATCGATCATCTCAATAATAAAGTGTTCCCTTCTTATTATGTTTAGTTATAAATAAGAACTTGTATGATGATTTCTGGAAGAAATGAAGAATATCGCCAAAGGGAGTGAGGAATTCGAAGAATTGAAAAAGATAGTGAAGGTTATGGTCGAAGAATACTTTCTGAACGATGACTTCAATTAGAATTTTATTAGTGTTCAATGACTCATTCACGACCTGTGTCACAAACACTTACCTGAAAAATGGCCCCTAGTAGCGACTTGATTTGCACTCATGAATTGGTTGCATAAGCATACAAAAGAATGGCCCTCAGTCGCGTTGTGAGCCGCAATCATGTTCTGGGTAGCATACCTAAAATTTTTGAGGCTTGGGTCGCCTCCCAACTAGTGTTTTAATTTTACTTGTTTATGTGGATGCCTGTTTAATTTGAGGAATCTCCAAAGTGATTGAAAATGTTGCCTCTTTAATCTTCGTGTAGTACATCTTGATTCTTTGACTGTTCACAATAAAAGTACTCCTATCTAAAAAAATTAACTCGGCGGCTCCATTATTCATCATCCTTTTTATCTGACCAAACCATCTTGACTTCAACTTGCCCAAAAAAAGTTTGAAGCAAGAATTGAATAAAAGCACGTAATCCCTTGGATTCTCATTTCACAATTCTCTTATCATGAAATCATTTGGTTATCTCCTTTCACAATCATGAACTCTCGTACGCTTTAGTCTGGAAGTCCTCTAACTTATTAAGTTGAAGTCTTCTTTCTTATACAACCATTTTGAAGTCAGAATTTACTTCTTAATGGTCCAAAAGGCCTTGTGCTCCGATTCAACCACCAGACAAGACTTCTAGAAAACCTATTGATACTATGACAATCTCAAAGGTGTTTTTATGCCATCATGTATATCCACAATGTGTAATCTAAATACACTGACTAATCCTTCCAATTTACTTACACTTTTTGGAGAATTAGCTTGATCTCTATGTTAGCCGATTCCGCTTTGCCATTTGCTTGTCAGTGATAAGCCATGGTCACTCAATGCTTAACTCCGTATTTCTCTAATTTCAATTTCAACCACATTTTGCAAAAGTGGGATCCCATATCACTGATCAAAGCCCTCAATGCTTCGAAATGAGTTATGATGTTTTTTGGAACAAAAACTTGACATTTCTTTTCTTTGTTGGAATAACTTCCACCCATCATGAAATGTAGTCCACTACCAATAAAATGTATATGTACTCATATGATTCTGAAAAAGGCCCCAAGAATTGATTCCCCAAATGTTAAAAAGCTCAAATTCTATGATGTTGATTAAGGGTATTTCAAGCCTTTTCGATATATTCCTCATTCTTTAACACTTGTCAAAATAAAGATCAAAGTCAAAGTGATTTTTATATATTGACGGCCAATACAAACCACTCTGTAAAGTTTCTTAGCAGTTCGATTTGCTGTATATTGGCCTCTAATTGATGATGTGTGACATTGGTTTATGATATCCTTCCATTCTTCTTGAGGAACACATATTCCTATCACTGTATCTCTTCAATGTCTAAATAATAAAATGATCATCCCACATATTTTTTTTTACATCATGATCAATTTTTTTCCTTTCGATAATAAGTTAAATCAGAGGGACTACGTTCTCACATCCTCTTCAATCATTAGTCTCCACTTAAAATCCTTGAATTAAAAGAATCCACTGAATTAACTTGGGTTTTGCCTCTTTCTTCTCAAATAGTTGTCAAATTGCTGCATGATCTGTGCACACAATTATTTCTGTTCCTATCAAATAAGACCAATTCTTTTCAAAAGCGTACACCACTGCCAACATCTCTCTCTCTCTCTCTCAATCATGATATAATTAGATTGAGCGACATCAAGAGTTCTACTTGCATAATAAATCACCCGAAAGAACTTATCTATCTTTTGTCCCAATGCTACTCCAACCACAATGTCACTTTCATCACACATCAATTCAAATGGTTGTGACCAGTAGGGTGCTACGAGCACTGCGGCACTCACCAATGCCTTCTTCAAGGTCTCACATGTCTACGTGCACTTATCATAAAAACCAAATGTAATCTTTTTTTTTGAAGTAAATGACATAGGGGTTTAATAACTTTAGAAAATTCATGAATAAAACTCCGATAAGATTTGGCATGACTCAGAATCCGCAAAGACTTCTCATTTATCGATAATGGAAGTGTTTTGGCACCCATTATCTTGGATTGATCAACTTCTAACCCTATAGACAATACGCGATGACCAAGAACTATGCCGTCTTGTATCGTAAAATGGAATTTTCCCAATTGAGGACCAAATTGGTCTTCTCATATCTCTGCAAAAACATAGTTAGATTTTCAAAGTAATTATCAAAAAATATACCAAAAACTAAAAAATTATCCATAAAAACCCTAATGATATTCTCGATTAAACCATGAAAAATAGCCATCATACATTTTTAAAATGTGTCTTGGGCATTTACATAACCCACATAGCATGCGCCGAACAAAAGTACCATAAGGACATGTGAATGTGGTTTCTTATTGATCTTTAGGTGAAATCATAATTTGATTGTAACCCAAGTAGCCATCAAGAGAATAGTAATACTCATAGCCTGCCAACCTATCAAGCATTTGATCAATAAAGGAGAGGAATAAATGATCTTTTCGAGTTCCCAAATTTGGTTTAAGATAATCAATACAAACTCTCCAACTAGTAACTAACCTAATATCTATCAACTCATTCTTGTCATCTTAATTCATAGTTATTCCCCCGTCTTAGGCACAAAAAGAGTAGGACTCACCCACTCACTATTAAAAATAGAAAAAATAATCACTGCATCAACCACATAAGGATTTCTTTTCTTACTACTTCCTGCATGATTAGGTTTAACCGCCTTTGATTTTGCATACAAGGTTTATACACATTTTCTAACAAAATTCTATGCATGCAAATATACGGGCTAATCATTTCAAATCCAAAGTTGACCATCCTATAGGCAATTTATTTTTTCTCAAAATTCAACAATTTATCAAGTTCAGAATTAGAAATATAAGCCAAAACGATTAACAAATATGTGTCATTATCGCCAAGGAAAACATATTTCAAATGATCCGCTAGTGTCTTCAATCTAATGTAGAGCTTTCTTTTCCTCGTCTTTTGGATCTACTTTCTCATCCGCTTCTTCTCGCCTTAGTTTAACAAATTTGATCTTTTTCCTCGATATCTCTTGTTAAGAATCCAAACACTCATATAGTCAAACACATCATTAATATAAAATCATCATTAAAAATATAAAAATTGTTTCTATGCGAATAAAATCTTAAAGATCTTGCCATAATCAAGTCATTATTAAAATAAATTGTCAACAATGTCTGTCACTTTACATTCTTCAACTCTTTGAAAATCATTTTCATCATGAAACCTCTTGGCATCATATATAAATTAAAAAAATATATGCTCATCATCGACATGCAATGTGAGTTTTCCTTTTTGCACGTCAATAAGTGCCCTACCCGTGTCCAAGAATGAACATCCGAGTATCAACGACACATCCTTGTCTTCCTCCATGTCCAAAACTATGAGATCCACTGGGAGGACGAATTCGTTCACTTTCACAAGCACATATTTGACTATATCTTTTGGATATTTGAAAAATCTATCTGCCATTTGGAGTGCGGTAGTTGTTGGTTTTTATAATACCAATTTCCAACTTTTTAAAATCGACAATAGCATAATAATTGACGCTCTCTACAAAATCATATGGAGCTTTCTCAAATAAGTTTTCCCCCATGATGCAAGCAATTGTAAAGCTTCCCGGATCCTTGCGTTTGAGAGGAGTATTGTTTTGAATCACTACACTACACTCCTTGATAAGAGTCACTATTTCTTATGCTCTGATCTTCCTTTTCTTAGCAATCACATACTTCAAGAACTTTGCATAATTTGAAATCTATTGCAAAGTATCAACAAAAGTAATATTAATATGGATTCTTCTAAAAATATCAAGCTTTAGCAAATTGATCATCCCTAAATTTACTTTTGTGATCACTGTGGAAAAGGGAAAAAAAGTAGGAGTAGATTTTGGCTTTTCATCCCCTTTTTATTTCTCTACTTGTGGATCTTCCTCGTAAACTCTATCCTTGATCACTTTCTACACATTGGAATCAAAACCTAGTGCATTTGGACCTTTATACTTGGTGCCACTTCTTAAATGAATAACCTTGCATTGCTATTTTGGATTAACTTTTGTATTACTCAGAATTTACCCCTTTTCATGTTGGTTTCCTACAATGGTAGCACTTGAGAAATTTGCATTTCAAGAAACTTTATGTGGGTCCTATCTGACCCATTCACTTAAGCTAGGCTCGCCTCAATTTTCTTAACTGGGATTTTATTTCACCCATAAATGAGGTGAAACTCTCTTTTATTTCTTCCTCTTGTTTATCACTCTATTTCTAAACAAGAAACTTGGTGGTAGTTGGAGTTCATTGTTGAGATTAGCATACGAGAAATTTGGGTGATTTCTCATCCCCAGATTGTAATGGTTACTTCCTTGATTGCTTCGGTAATTGTTAGAGTTTCTTTGATTTAAGAACTTCACATCTTCAACTGTATTTTGCATGGTAACCCCACTTATTTGGCTAACAGGTGTTTCCAAAATTTGAGACATCATCATATCGAATTTACTATTCATGGCGACCATTTGTGCTACAAAAGCGGTCATTGCCTCATTTTTGTTCAACATTGCTCTTTTTCTTTAAATAGAATCATTCATTGGTAATTGTTTTCTACCATTTCCTCTAAGATGTTCATTGCATCGATGGTTCTCCTTGCTAATAATGCGCCTCCCGATGAGGCATTCACGATCCTCTTCATTTGTCCACTTATCCCATTATAAAAATGGTAGACTTGTTGATCCTTAAGGAAATCGTGTTGAGAAAATTTACTAATATTCTCTCTAAACCTCTCACAAGATTTGTGCAATTATTATATATCTAGTTGGTGAAAATAATTAACTTCACTCTTGAGTTTCAACATCTTGCTTGGAGGAAAGAACTCACTAATGAATTCTTGGCACATCTCTGCCCATGTCTCAATACCTCAAAATCCTAAAGTATTGTACAAGAACTTTGCCTTATCCCTCAAAGATAAAGGGAATAGACAAATTTTTATTGCATCTTTTGGAATACCATTCATCTTGATTGTTCTTCAAATTTTGAGAAACTGCGCTTGTGCATTCGGTTCTTCACTTGCACTTCCCCCAAATCGGTTCTGTTGAATCATGAAAATCAATCCCGTCTTCAACTAAAAACTATTTGCTTTAATTGATATCTCGTTCACTCCATATAAGTTCAATTAGCGTCAAGTTGGGACATAACTCAAAAGTCTGATTGTGCATTTTGTAGGGGGTTGTGCTTGTTGTTGAAGTTGTGCTTGCAACATTTAAAGTTGCTGTTGGAGTTGGTTGACTTAATCACTCAAGTCGACCAGTCGTGCGTTTGCCATCTTTGCTTTCACAACCCAAAATCCAATAAATCCAAACTCTAATTAAGCACAAAGTGTAGATAATATTTAAATTAAAACTAGTTTATGGATTATGTTATTATCAATTTTATTCAAATGGTCCCTCGGCAATGATGTCAAAACTTTATTTTTTAATAATAAATTGTGGCACTCTTATTAAAATAGAAGAAAAATAGTCCGAATACATAAAACTAGAACTTCACAAGGAACTTCACAAGGAATCCCCGCTTAAGAGAACTCTTTGAATCGATGCGTACTAGAGTAGAATCTTCCTCTTTAGCAATATCCACCCAAGATTGTCTAGAGGCGATTCTCATAAGGTGAAGGGCAGGAGATGAGTTTGTATCATCAATAATGAAAGGAGTAGAAGACTCCTGTTGTACTATTTTAAGTTTATCTTGTAATTCTTGAGTACGTCGATCAAATGCAGTTTTACGAAAAAGTGGAGTGCAAGACATTCTTTTAAGAAATGTTGCGGCAATGTAGAAGCCTTATACGAATAACCTATGTCCACCTTATCAACATAACCCGTGCTCAAAGATGTTGTTGATGCAAAAGGTGGCGGAGATTCCTCATAAAGCACAAGCTATTGAGAAGTGTCACAAACACTTTCAACCGGCCTGTAAACGGTCAAAAGGTTCTCCCCGCAAAGCTGCACAGGCTGTTTCTCACCATGTTCTGTACCACAGGTTATGGCAGACTATGGCGCTGGACGGGCGACTCCATCATCGGTTCGGTTAGTCCTAGGATCATCCATGGCTGGGTTAACAATAGAGTTATCGGATGCCACATGATCTGAGGGGAACACAGATTGGTGGCTCACCGCAGTCGTGTTATGAAGTGTGAAACCAACCAAATTCATGAAATCATCATTCTTCAAAACATCAAAAGCATTCGAAGTCAATAAGTATTTGAAGTAGAAATAGAGGGTTTAGAGGCGTTATTTATGTGCCTGACACCCAGAGTCAAACGATAATCTCGTCTTTTCCATTCTTAGCGATCATTAGAAACCGAGCGTCGATGAGATCTTTTTGTAAAATCAACCTTTTGCTATGGTCGACCCGAGGCTTCCAATAGGGGCACTCTCCAACAGAATGGCCAACATTCTTACAAGTCGAGCAATACTTTGGCAAATTTTCGTAACCAATAGAAACATACCCACAATGACTTGCTCGCTCAATCATAATAGTTTCCTGCAACTCATCAATAAGATTTAATTCCACAAGAACACGCACAAAGTGTCCAACTGATCTGTTAATAGAACAATTATCGATTTGAACCGGAGACCCAACCACATTAGAAATATTCAAATAAACGATTGATCCCAATATTCAATAGTAGTTCATAAATGTGTATCCAAACTTGAGGCATAGTCAAGGATACCTTATATGGATTGAAGTTCAGAGTCCATGGAGAGAGCTGAAACGCGGCCGAGCCGATCCTCCATGAGGATTTCATAAGCACTCGGGCCCTATCTTAGATATCGGAAAACCATATGTTAAAATAAAATCTGCCAAGAGGGACGAATTTCCAAGATGCTTTCATTTTCAAAGTATCACGTAATAGGGAATTAAGGTTTTTGAGATAGAGCGGATTCGATCCCTTCGCTTGAATTAATCGTCTGATAAGAGGTCCATGTAGGCCGGAAACATGGTTTTGATAAACCTTTTTATCATTGGTAATCGAAAAGAATTCGCCCTTCTTCACTGGAGGGGAGAATAAAAATTTGTCGGCTATTATTTGGGAGAGAGGTGTTGAGTTCAGGGTTTTAATGATCGAAGGTTGAACCGACTGCAACGTCATTTATGCCGCATTGGCATCCAGCGTGCCGTATGACTGTTGAAAAACCAAACCTGGAGCATCGGTGGTGATCGTGCCATAAGGTTGCTGAAAGGATGAGACTGGAGCCGAATGCGATGTCGGAATTTGCACTGGAATGGTGCCACCGGGGTACGAGAGGTTACGAGCTGGCTACCAATTCAATGAGCCCAGAAAAGCAGCAAGGCGGGGGGTGATGTGGGCAAATTGGATGGAGACGAGGTAGCCACAATTGTACTTGACTTTTGAGGCCCTCCAACAACGGAGGTTGCTAGAGGTGGTGATCCGAAAATCTAGGAAATCCAAAAAATGTGGAGGGTATTAACTCGCGGAGCAAATAACGACCTTGGGGGCTGAAAAATTGGAAGGGAATCGAAAAGGAAAGACACATCGGCAACGACGCCTGTATTACCATCTAATCCCTTCTCGGTCCGTGGAGGCGGGCGTAGACCGGAGTGCGGTGGTGTAAAAATGCTAGGGTTTGGTGCGAAGGAAAATTGCGGACCGGCTTCATGAAAGATGAAGAATACACGGATCTGACAACCCCAAAGTGATCCAACCCAGACGGTGGCGGGGCGCTCAATCCTGATGGCGGCGGTGCGGTCAAAACAGATGGCGGCAGCGGCTGCAAAAAGTTTTCCATTGAGCTATACATAATCGGCCATGGCAACGAGGAGATGGCCAGTTTCTTGGCCTACGGGCATTGAGACGGAGGAGATGGAAGGGGCTCTTACACCGTTTATTCATCGTGCGTAATGATCTTATTCTTTCTCAATTGTAAGCAATGTGTTTGATAAAATGACACAACCAAAGTGAAATGATTTTCTCAAAATACAAACAACAATAGATTTCACTTTTTCTGCGTATTGTCATCTTCAAAAAATTGCTGCCCCATCAGTGATTAAATCAATGATGTCAAATTTATTTTTCTTCTTAATCTTGCAATTTACACACCAATGATTTCAAAACTTGTTCTCACTTTTTTTTAATTATTATCTAACCGCAAGTGTATAGTTTAGATGTTGTAAATGACGAGCAAGGCTGTATTCCACAAGGACCAAATTAATTTAGAAATGTAATAAGTAATATAATGTAGATAATTAGGTTTTACTTCAATATAAAAGATGAGTTGGTTGTGTACTTACCAATGACGAATGTAAAGTGAATAATTAAATAAACTAATGTCACCAATTTTACCAAGGCTAATATCAAATAGCAAGCAATTGAGAAATCAAATGATAAGGATATATACTGGGGTTTGGGGTTATAATGAACTTTCAATATTCATTTTGTTCAATTATCAAGTATTGTTTGTGATTCAATTAACTATAAGTAAATCCAATTGTAGTTTAGTCCTTCCCTTGAATGAAATTAAACCATAGATTCTAAATATAAAAAAACGTGTCCATTTAAAATTACATTTAGAACCCCAATTTTTTTAAAAATATTTAAATGACTTCACTACTAATCTCAAACCTATCAATCTTATTGAATAGAGTGTTTTGTGTTTGAATATTCGATTGACAAGTCTTGTCTCTCGATTCTATTTATCAAACCTATAAGTTATAAAAGTTTGTCAAGAAATTACAAATATCAAACTTAAGAGGGTGTTAATCAATGCAACAATGATTTACAAACACAAAATAGCAAAAGAGTCATACATGATTAATTAAACTGTTAAAATACCAGAATTCATCATTTCTAAACCCCATAATATAATACATTTATTTAGACATAATCAAATGTATATCTTGGCAATTCATCTAACACTTCATGTTCATAAGAAAAATAAAATATAAACAACAAAATTGTAGGATTGTATGGATTGGATCTTTTGATCTTCATGTTATTCGTGTTTCTCCTCTGAATATTCACTCCAAAACTCTTTATCACTATTGTAATCACTCACTAGCTCAATAAGACGAAGCTTCTTTGCGTCAAATAGTGCAACGTGTTAGACAATACATATTTGCATTCTTTCACCTATTCGTACATACTATCTTTGTAGAGTGACTTTTAGGGATTTAAATGTTGTGTTGTAGTATTATTTACTATCTGGACTGATTTAAGAGGAATTGTGAGACCAAATTCTTTGAAGGAGGTGAGAACGTAAAACCTCGTGCAATAATAGTAAGTTATTTTAAGGTAAATTGGATTAAGGTGTATAATGAGTTTCGCTAATGTATATAACTATTTTATATATTGTTGGTATTAATTCTATTATAACATTGTATTAATCTCGACCAATCCCTTTTCATGATACGAATGGCTTCATTCCTTCTAATTATTATCTAAGCCCAATGACCCAATTTACAGCCCAACTTCTTTGGTCTATTAAAGATGGTATAAATAATTTTTAACCCTCACAATCTTGGTAAGAAAATTCATTTCACAAGTTTATTTCTCTCACAAAAATGTGGGACCTTATCTCTCTAGAATCTCTCATTTTGTCTCTCTCTTTTTTGCTCAAACCTTAGCCGTCCCCCAAGTCATCGTTAGTACCTCTAACTGGAATCAAATACCACCAGATGCCGAAAATATCTCTCGTACATGATTTTCTTCTTTATTTCTCATTCTTAATAGAGAGCGACCTGATAAATTCAGGTCGCACGGTCATATACAACTTGGTGACCTGAAGATGTGTGCAATACCAGGTCACAAGACTGTCAACCATTCATGTCGCTTAGAGGTCGCACAGAAAGCCAGCAATAAGAGGTCGACCCACACTACGTCGGCTGATGATGTCAACCCTAATCAGTACATCCAACATAATACAACTGTCAGATTGTACTGTAGTAATAGTGACCACATATTCTAGGTAGACGTTGCAGAATGTACTGTAGCATTTACTATAAATAACTGCAAAATTCTCTGCTGTAATTACCAAGATAATGATTGATTGAATATACATAAATGTTAAATATGAATCCTTTACTTTCTTTCATGGTATCAGAGTAGTTTTTTGCCTGAATCTGAATATCCCTTCCCTCATTATTCTTCTCTCCTCTTCTTATCTCTCATGGAGGGTAACACCACTGCATCACATGAGGCTCATGCGAGCTCTCACTCAGTAATTCAGAATAACACTCTATCTTCACAAAATAAAAATCCAGCTATTCAGCTGCAAAATGGACTTAACTTGACCAAGTTAAACGATTCAAATTATCTGCTTTGGAAGATGAAAGTCTACACAACCGTCAGAGGATACGGCCTTGAAGGCTACCTCACTGAAGGATCTGTAAACCCTGAATTCCTACTTTGGGTTAGGCAAGATTAGTTGTTAGCATCATGGCTTCTCTCTTCCCTTTCTGAAAATCTACTTACCATGATGGTTGGCCTCGCATCTTCAAGAGAAATATGGCAAACTCTGGAGGCTAACTTCTCCAGTCAAGTTGCAGCAAGAAAAATGCAGTACAAGATGCAACTTTCCTCTATCAAGAAAGGAACCATGAGCATTAGGGACTATGTCAATTAAGTAAAAACCTCCTGCGACATGCTAGCTTCTGCCGGCCAACCAATTTCTGAAGAAGATCAAGCAATGCATGTCCTTACTGGGCTTGGAGGAGACTTTGACCCAGTGGTGGTAGCGCTACAGCTAGGAGTGACTCACTCACCCTCAGAAATATTCAGCCAATGTTACTAAGCTATAAGACCAGACTGGAAGCTGGAAATTCATCAAATCTCATCAATATGGAAGGATCAAGACCTACTATCAATTTCACTACTCAGTTCTCTGGTCATAAAAGAGAAACATGAATTGCTGCAGGAGCCAACAGAGGAAGAGGTGGAAGAGGAAGGAATAACGACAACATAGGACGAGGTGGAAGAGGTTTCGGACCAGGAAACAGGTCGTCTTATCAAATTTGAGGTTACTCTAACCACTCTGCTGACAAGTGCTATTACAAATTTGACGCTGCTTACACTGCACAGTTCAATAATGCTCAGAATAGCTCAAATACTTCTGCGAGCTCCTACTCAGCCTATCCAGCCACTCAGTTCATTGATCCCTCTGCCCTGTCAGTAATGTCTGATTCAGCAGTGATGCGAGATGGTATGCGGATTCAGGAGCCTCTAATCATGTCACCAATGACCTCGCCAATATCAACATCGCCTCAGGATTCCAAGGGAACAACAAGGTTCACGTTGGAAATGGATCAGGTTTGTGTATTTCTCATATTGGTAAATCTTAGTACAAATCCAGCAACAAATCCTTTTTACTCAACAAATTCCTTCATGTTCCGCACATAACTAAAAACCTCATTAGTCTTTCTCAATTTGCTTAAGACAACTCTGTTTACTTTGAATTTCATTCTAATTCTAGCTGTGTTGATTCGAACTTTTGTGTTCCTACTTTATAAATATTTGTCAATAATTCAAAAGCTTGCTAGCAAGAGTACGAGTTCGCATGTAGGTTGGTAAGTTAAATCGAGTCGATCTCTCGAGGAAGACTAGATTCGGAAGTTCGTTTTGTATTTGACTTAACGAATAAGAAAATAAAAATAAAACTAATCTAAACATGCGGACATATTTTTTTTTTGTTTGAGAGTTATAAGAACTAGAGATTAATTAAACTAAGAGAAATAAATTAAATCTAAAGATTACTGAAGCTATGACCTAATTAATTAAAACTAGAAATTACTTAAACTAAGAATTAGTTATCTAATATCTAAGATTAATTTAACTATGAATTAATTAATTTAAAGACTTTTAAAATGATTTAAGAAAACTAGGGTTCTAGAGTTTTGATTTGTCTCCACGATTGCTTGGGAAGACCCAATTGATGGTTCACAAAGAATCTAGGCTCTAGACCCATTAGATCTAGCCTACGATCATAAACACAATCAAAATCTCAATCCAAAAGCAATCAAAAGCACAATTCGTCATGCAAGCAATAATTATTAATTAAAATAATGAAAAATATGCAACTAAATTAAAGAGCAAAAGAAATAATTACTTACTAATTAACGAAGAAAATTACAGTGTTTCAAGCGAAGTCTTGAATCTAAATTATCTATTCTAATCTAGAATCTAAGAATTTAAAACTAAGAAATCTAAAGAGCGACTAAAGAAATAGAAGGGCACTTGTTGGGGTTGTCATCCCCCAAAAGGCCTTGGGACCCTAGGAATATGATAATTTATGTTAAAATCTAAAATACACAGGGTATTTATAGTTTTTACATGTCTTGGGCAACAAGAAACCCTAAAAATACGTTTTTGAGCAGTCACGTCAATCGGTGTGTCGACCGACGCGTTTAAGATCGACGCTACAGAGAGTTCGTGGACATTGGCATCAACTGAGCGTCGACTGACGCGGGGCTCGGCGTCGACGATGCCGGTGCGCTCACGTCAACTAGGTAGAGGCATCAACTGATGCCGTCATGGATCGACACAACAGAGATTTGCGTCGACGTAGCGTCGACATGGTGTCGACCATCGTGGGTCAGGGTCACATCGACATAGCATCGACTCTCGCGTCGATCGACGCTACTCGCTGTATGTCTCATTTTCTAGATCTTTCTGCTACTCTTTCACTGGAAAGATCGTTCTCCACTCTTGAACATCGAACTTCATCTATTTACTCGCTGAACTCTTCCGGTTACTTAGTTGTAAGGTGAAAAATAATGAGTAATCACCTATTCTTATCAATTACGATCAAAATACGGTAAAATAAGCTGGAAGTATAAAAACACGGAATTAAGCTTAAACTATCCAACTTATACCAAAAACAAATAGAAAAATGAGCTAAAATACTAATAAAAATAAGGAAAAATATGCGCTAATCATGTGTTAAGGATCAGGTTACCCATCAAACCCTTTTCAAAGGCTCTATTAGGAATGGGCTTTACAAATTTGACATACAACTCGCCAACAATCCTACAATTTATTCCTACCATGCACCTGTTTCTCCCAGAATTCAAGACCCTAGTACCTTCATCAATGAGCTCGGCAATAACAATAAGGAAGCTGTTTTCAATTATGGAATCTTAAACTAGGTCATCCTGCCAATAATGTACTACATAGAGTTCTTAAAGACTGTAATCTCTCCTTTTCAGATAATAAAATAACTTTTTCTATTTGTCGTGCTTGTCTTCAGGGTAAAAGCCATAAGCTACCATTCTCTCTCTCAGAAACTGAATATACAAGGCCCTTTGATCTCATACATACAGATGTTTGGGGCCCTGCTCTTATAAAATCCATTAATGAATTCTCCTACTATGTTTCCTTTGTTGATCATTATAGTAGATATACTTGGATATG
This sequence comes from Phtheirospermum japonicum, assembly GCA_014905375.1. Lineage (NCBI taxonomy): Eukaryota > Viridiplantae > Streptophyta > Magnoliopsida > Lamiales > Orobanchaceae > Phtheirospermum > Phtheirospermum japonicum. The sequence continues at coordinate 2,081,349 of BMAC01000003.1, read as the reverse complement.
TTTGCTAAAACACAAATCTAATGTGGTCAATGACTTCACTCGCTTACAAAATCTTATTCTTACTTAGTTCCAATCTAAAATAAAGTCGGTACAAAGTGACGGAGGGGGACAACTTATATCTCTCACAAAACTGTTTCTCCCCTCTGGGACACATCACAAAATCTCTTGCCCCTACACTCCTAAACAAATGGTCTTGCAAAAAGAAAACATAGACACATTGTTGAAAAAGGACTCTCTCACTCTCACTTACCTATCAAATATTGGGATGATGCCTTTACCACTGCTGTTTACCTCATCAACAGACTACCTTCCCAAACCACTCAGTATAAAAGTCCTCATCAACTAATACTAAACCAAAATCCCAATTACACTCATCTTAAACACTTTGGGTGTCTCTATTACCCTCACCTTAGGCTATTCAATAAACACAAACTCCAGTTTAGGTTGCAACCCAGTACTTTCCTTGGTAACAGTGAACCCTATAAGGGATTTAAAATCTTATTGCTAGATAGCAAGGTCATAATCTCCAGACATGCGGTCTTTGATGAGTTCAAATTTCCCTTTTCCAAGAATTCTGTACCTCACTCCTGCTCCAATATGCAACCATCTATACTTGGTCCACCTTCTCTTATAATAATTCCCCAAGCTACCACACCACATGCGACCTCACCATAACCACATGCGACCTCACCACAATCACCAGCGACCTCACTATATCCTCACAATCAACCATCTATACTTGGTCCACCTCCTCTTCTACTAGTTCCCCAAGCATCGATGACTCCACTATCATCTACGACCTCATCACAATTCTCCGCGACCTTATGTCCCATCATTCCAGTCCTACTCATCAGCCAATCTCACTTCCCTCTAGTCAATCGAGTGTTTCTACTATTCCTCTTACTGTTGAATTACCAATTATGAGTTCTCCACAAACTTCTACTTTTCTTTCTGGACCAAGGAAACACCACATGATAACAAGAGCTAAAGCAGGAATTTACAAGCCCAAGGTGCTCAGCATGCAGCTACTTGATTTCAGGGAGCCCTCCTCCTAAGTTGAAGCTTAACACATCCTAAGTGGAAAGCCGCTATGTTTGAAGAGCACGCGTCTCTCATTAAGAATCAGACATGGTCTCTCTCTTAGCTACCACCAAGAAAGTCTTTGATTGGTTTCAAGTGGGTTTTCAAACTAAAAATTCATGCTTATGGAATTGTAGCTCGATATAAGGCCAGATTAGTCGCCAAAGGATACAATCAATTGCCCAACTTTGATTTTTCTGAAACCTTTAGCCATGTTGTAAAAGCCACCACTATTAGAGTTATCCTCTCTATAGCTGTCAACTGTAACTGGTCGATCAAGTAATTGGATGTCAATAATACCTTTTTGAATGGCGAGCTGGACCGAGAAATCTTCATGGCTCAGACACCTGGTTTTGAACAAGTCATTAATAATCCCCAGGTGTGTATACTGTCTAAAGACATTTATGGGCTTAAGCAGGCTCCCCGAGCCTGGTTTGGAAAATTACGAGTTGTTCTTATTCAATTCAGTTTCTCTGATTCCAAGTCTGATAACTCTCTTTTCTACTCCCACACTTCTTTCGGCTGCATCTGGTTGTTGGTGTATGTTGATGACATCCTCATCACGGGCAACAACAATGCTGGAATTGCACAACTCACTACTCACCTTGATTCAGTTTTTTTCATTAAAGAATCTAGGTGAACTGCATCATTTCCTTGGTATTGAGGTCTCCCACACAGCTCAGGGTCTACATCTGAATCAGGGTAAGTACATTATGGATCTCTTGGAAAGAGCTGGTATGGATGGAGCTAAAGCCACCCCTACACCTATGATTGTCTCTCCTATCCTCTCAAAATCCCAAGGGGAACCAACTGTTGATCCGTTATTATACATGAGTATTGTTGGAGCGCTTCAGTATATTACCATCAATAGGCCTAATATTTCTTATAGTGTCAACAAAGTGTGCCAATACAGGCACCGTCCTCTCAACACACACTGGGGTTTGTATCTTTCTAGGACGAAATATTGTCTCTTGGTTCTCTAAAAAGCAGACCTCTGTTTCCAGGTCTAGCACCGAGGCTGAATATCACAGCCTAGCTCATGCTACTGCAGAAATAATATGGATCTGATCCTTACTTCACGAGATTCATGTCACACTTCCTGCTACTCTTATAATTTGGGTCTACATTCAAAGTGTTATTGCTGTTGCCTCCAATTCTGTTCTCCATGCTCGAACCAAGCACTTTGAATTATATCTTCATCTTGTTCACGACCTCATTGCAAAGCACTTGCTACAGGTTCAGTTTGTTCCTTCGGTTGATCAGACTACCGATGTCTTCACCAAGCCGCTATCTCATAAATTCTGCGTTCAGCTCCGGAATAAACTATCTGTTATTCATCTCGCCGCCCTCAAGTTGAGGGGGGGCAATAGAGAGTGACCTGATAAATTCAGGTTGCACGGTCATATACAGCTTGGAGACCTGAAGATGTGTACAATGCCAGGTCACAAGATTGTCGACCATTCAGGTCGCTGATTAACATGAATTTGTCTTGATTTTAGTTAGTATTTTAGTTTATTTTTGTTATTGTTTTCGGTGAAAGTTGGATAGATTGAGCATATTTTCACATTTTCTTATCTCCAACTTGTTTTACCGTAATTTAATTATAATTAATTAATTTTATGTTTGTTTTAGGTATTTTGAGGTTTTAGGTTTGGATGTAGTCAAGAATGGGCAAACGAGTAGAGTTTCAGCAAAAACGGGCCGCGATTTGAAGAAATGACAGTTTTGGGCCTTCTACAAGGGATGTCTCTGGGCCCAACCGGTATAGAAAGCTGGGCTGGCAGCACCTCCTGATTCTGGGCCTTCTAGAAGGGTCGTTTCTGGGCTCAACTGGTATGGAAAGTACTGAACGTCCTAGAAGGGGCGGAAACCCTAATTTTGGCCCCTTTTCTAAGCCACCTACACCTATAAATACCCCTCACCCCTCACATTCGAAAATACACATTATTCCTAGGGTTTCTAAGGCCTTTTGGGGGTTGACAACCCCAAGAGTGCCATTTTATTTTCTTAGTTTCTCTTCATAATTTTTAGTTTTAAATATCTAGCTTTTAGAATGGTTTAGATAGTTTAGATAATTTAGATTCAAGAATTCGATTGGAACGCTGCAACTATTCTCGTTTAATTAGTAAGTCTTTAATTCCTTCGCTTAATTTAGTTTTATTTAGTTTAATTAATTATATGCTTTCAATTCATGCTTGTTAGTTTAATAATTGATATTCATCAACAAAACCCCCCATGTATGATGATGAATTGTATATTATTGAGATTGTTGATGATGATGTTAGGACTATTGATGATGATATGATGAGATTGCTTGGTTAGATCAAACGGGTCGAGAGTCTAGAATCGTCGTGAACCATCAATTGGGATTTATCCCAAGAGATCGTGGAAACGATTCGATACTCTAGAACCCAAGTTTCTTAATTATTTTCAAAACCTTTAATTTTTATTGGTCTTCGTTTAAGTCGATTTATTGCTTTTATGTGTTTAGATTAGAATTTTTATTTTTATTTCGTATTCCTGAACAACAAATACAAAAGGAACTTCCGAGCTTAGTTTTTCTTGAGAGACGATTCGGTTCAACTTACCAACCTACACGCGATCCCGTTCTCTTGCGGGCGAGCTTTTAAATTTTTGACAAATCTTTATAAAGTAGGTACACAAAAGTTCGAATCAGAATTTTGGCGCCGTTGCCGGGGAAAACTAAAGGTTGTGAATTTTGTGTTTGTTCTTCGTATCCTTATTTGTGTTCTTATTTCGTTTCGTTTATCGTTAGTATTTATTTGTGATTTTTTATTTTATTCGTTTTTATTATTTTTCACCGGTGCGTTTAATCTTGTGTGTTGAGCGTTGTGTTTGCAAGGTTCGTTTACAACCAAAACCCAAGATTTATCAAACCGTTTTTCTTAAATTCAAAAAAAAATAATCTTTTCTTTTTAAAAAAAAATTAATATAATTTCGAAAATAATAATTTTAATTTAAAAATATTTATTTTTCGAAATTAAAAAATAATTATAATAAATAAATAAATATCTTTTCGAAAAAAAATAAATAAATCAAAAATTCAAAAAAAAATAAAAATTTAAAACAATTAAAAAAATTCAAAATTTGTTTTTGAATATTTTTTATTTTTATTTATTTAAAGTTTTTAAAATTAAAAAAAAATAGAAAAATGTCTTCCACGTACGATGAACCACCGTTCAATCGGCACCGTGCACTTCGCCCGACCATTCCATTGAGCGTCGCGATGCAGAATTACTATCCAGACGAGTACGACCAAGAGAACCTCCCAATTTTTTATGGACGACGAAACGAAGATGCGCTTAAATTCATGCGAAAATTCGAGTTCATCACCAATAGTTCTCCGCTTCTCGGGCTTACAAGGGAACAAGTGCGGTTGCGACTCTTCACCTTTTCACTTGAGGAACGAGCAATGCAATGGTACAAAAWGTTAGAACCCGATTCTTTGCAAACGTGGYATGACGTAATTGACAAGTTCATGAGAAATTTCTATGTGCTTAATGTAATATGTAATCGTTGTGGATACCGAGGACATATGGCGAGTGRATGTTTAGTGTTATTTGACGAAGAGCCACAAGAGAAGATTGTCGCCGTCCAACATTATTCGATCCACGATTCTTATGTCTCTCCCGACTCGATTCCCTACTACCCGAGCCATGAAGAATATAAACCAGACGATCAATTTTTGGCGTGGCAGCAAGATCAAGAAGCCGAGACCATTCGTCAACGGAACGAAATTGCGGAACTAACTGAGAAGGTAACTAGCATGACTGAACAGGTCCATGACCTATCTAAGTCTATGGAGAATTGCGAGATAATGTTTGGTCATATAATGGCTTCTTTAGCAAAATGGTCGGACGAGATGAACGAACCTCCATGTCAACCAGAGCTACTGATTCTCGATGAGGTGGAGCCCACCATAAATATTGAGGATTTAAACTTGCACGAACATTTGGGAGATATTAGCAATGAGATGGAGCCAATTTTGGAAGAGATAYAWGYGGAGGAGGAATTTGGGGATACGAAGGAGATCGAACCTCTTGCGCTTTTTGAATATTTTATGAATAATGATGAGGAGATGTTACCATCGGAGAACCCAAACAACGTTGGAGATTCATGCCTGATCAAGTTTAATGAGAATGGAGGAGTCGAGGTGCCCGATATGGAGAAAAGTGGGATTGTTGAGACGTGTGGAAATCCACCCGATGATTTAATTAATGTTGAAATTGAGGTGGTGGATGAATTTTTAGAGATGGATGTGTTTATCGAGCCTCTTATCGAGCCACCCAACGCATTGATCGAAGGGGAAACTGAGATGGTGGTTGAGGTAATCGAGGAAAATTTCCCTCCCCTATGCCATTATATAGATTTTAATATTTTTCARGGTATTGAGGGAGATAATATTGAAGTAAAGAAGCTCGGAGTGTTTGAAGGATTTTTCGTTTGTTCGACGGGTTTCCTAATTTTTCCAAAAGTAGAGGATCACCCTGTGCCCCAATTTACGTTTGATATGTTCATGGTGGTCAACTATTCACTTTTTCGACCTCCGAAGCAAGTAGAAGTTTTTGTTCTACGAATTGTTGCCCATGCCCGCCTTGGTATTTTTAATTGGTTCACGCGACTAGAGACAAAGGATGATTGTACATAGCTGTTTGGAGAAACTCGACCACGATTTTTCAGGGACGTTCCCTTACTCCTTATCTCTTTGTTTTGGTTTTCTATATATTTATGACAATCAGGAGATTGTCGAATTTTTAGAGGGGGGATGGTTGAGTAGGATTTATAATTTATAAATTTGTGTGCAATATAATTTTTTTTTTACGTGATTGATTGCTATTTCTACGCCGAATTGTGTTTGTATGGCTTGCCTGTCGAAGTTAATTAAGTTTGATTTGAGGTTCTTGTCTTTGAGCGTGTATAAGTGCATAAATTTTTCAAAATTATTATTTATATATTGTAAAATGGTACTTGGACGCAATTGATTTCGCAAAACCTTAAAAGCAGCGTCAATTCAAAAAAAAATTCATGCAAAAAGCCAGTGAGTAAGCCTGAGTGATTATCATCATTGCATGTGCTTGAATAAGTTTCAGTTTTGATATCTCTTTGAAACCGCTGTGTGTAGTTGACTTTGAAAATGACGTTAAGGCACAAATAAAACCCTATTCCGGCCATATCCATAAATTTTAGCCACTATAAATTGCGAATGAGCCAATCATAGCCAAATAATCCATTTCCTTTAGCCATGAGTGTTTTTGAGACCCCTACTAACCCATTAAAAGCGTGAGGTAGGAGTTCGTTATTTTATTGGTTATTAGTGTTTTGGAGAATTTTATTAGGGATTTTGTGATTTTATGAATTTTTGTAATTAAGGGACCACCATCCAAAAAAAAAAAAGAAAATAAATAAAAAAAATAATACCCCATAAAAAATAATAAAGGGGAAAATAAAAAAAAGAAGAAAGAAAAAAATAGAAAAATGAAAGAAGAATAGGATGGTGGATAGTGTTGATTAATTGCCTACGCGTTTCATTAAGGCTTGTATTTATTGTTTATTTTATGAAGCCTAATATTTAAAAGGCAAAGAGTTGAGTTGTAATAAGAAGCATAGCATGAGCTTCAATTGTGTTTAAGTGGTTTGAGCTTCAAGTCGGTTTTAGAGTTACGAGTTGGGAAATAGCCTAAGTTTAAAGGCTATGTTATGAGTGTTTAGTGAGGTTTTTCTTGTGAACGAGGTGGAGCATTTTGCTTCGTGATTAGATTAGGTTGGGTGAGTTATTTAGCCACACGACTTATATATTTCATACCCGTCCAAAGAGCCTTACATTACAACCCGAAAAGACCTTTTCCGATTCTTAGCTTGATAACACACTTAATTTGCGATTGAGAAGAGATTGATTTTCTGTGCTTATTTATTGTGCATGTATTTGTATGATTTGAGCATATACACGTCCCATGCAGAAAATTATTGAGTGCTTTGAGCGAACACCCATATATATTTCCCTTTTGAGAGGATGCATGAATTTTGATTTTGGAGCAAATATATAATAAGGGTTGAGTGTTTGAAGTTGCGTGACTTGTATCTATATTTTCAAGATTATGTATGTAGCACGACACGACTCATTGCTTGGACTGATTTTCATACTTGTTAGTCTTTGAAACTATCGTTTGTTCGAGGACGAACAAACCAATTAAGCGTGGGTAATTGATTAACATGAATTTGTCTTGATTTTAGTTAGTATTTTAGTTTATTTTTGTTATTGTTTTCGGTGAAAGTTGGATAGATTGAGCATATTTTCACATTTTCTTATCTCCAACTTGTTTTACCGTATTTTAATTATAATTAATTAATTTTATGTTTATTTTAGGTATTTTGAGGTATTTAGGTTTGGACGTAGTCAAGAATGGGCAAACGAGTAGAGTTTCAGCGAAAACGGGCCGCGATTTGAAGAAATGACAGTTTTGGGCCTTCTAGAAGGGATGTCTCTGGGCCCAACCGGTATAGAAAGCTGGGCTGGCAGCACCTCCTGATTCTGGGCCTTCTAGAAGGGTCGTTTCTGGGCTCAACCGGTATGGAAAGTGCTGAACGTCCTAGAAGGGGCGGAAACCCTAATTTTGACCCCTTTTCCAAGCCACCTACACCTATAAATACCCCTCACCCCTCACATTCGAAAATACACATTATTCCTAGGGTTTCTAAGGCCTTTTGGGGGTTGACAACCCCAAAAGTGCCATTTTATTTTCTTAGTTTCTCTTCATAATTTTTAGTTTTAAATATCTAGCTTTTAGAATGGTTTTAGATAGTTTAGATAATTTAGATTCAAGACTTCGATTGGAACGCTGCAACTATTCTCGTTTAATTAGTAAGTCTTTAATTCCTTCGCTTAATTTAGTTTTATTTAGTTTAATTAATTATATGCTTTCAATTCATGCTTGTTAGTTTAATAATTGATATTCAACAACAAAACCCCCCATGTATGATGATGAATTGTATATTATTGAGATTGTTGATGATGATGTTAGGACTATTGATGATGATATGATGAGATTGCTTGGTTAGATCAAACGGGTCGAGAGTCTAGAATCGTCGTGAACCATCAATTGGGATTTATCCCAAGAGATCGTGGAAACGATTCGAAACTCTAGAACCCAAGTTTCTTAATTATTTTCAAAACCTTTAAT
>BMAC01000003.1:2062263-2072328 GCA_014905375.1 Phtheirospermum japonicum | reverse complement strand
CACTCAATACAAGGGATACAAAGTTTTTGTTTACCCTCTGGGAAGGTGATAATCTCCATAAATATTGTGTTCGGTGAGCATGAGTTCCCATACAAGTCTTAAACAGGTCGCTAAGTCTCCACACTTCACCTTGTCCCCCTTTGCCATCTATCCTATCACCACCTCAATATTATACATTTCCTATCTCGGCTTCTCAAAACAAACATACCATCAACCACCGCTGAATAATGCTCCCATATTGATTCGAAACTTTTCCGTACCTATTTTTATTTAAAGTTGTCAATTTTAAAAAGTTCGCCCGCAAGAGAACGGGATCACTTGTAGGTTGGGTAAGTTGACTCGTGTCGATCTCAGAGGAAAGCTAGATTCGGAAGTTCGTTTTGTGTTTGCGTTTCACGAATAAGAAAATAAAGAAAAACTAATCTAAATGACGGGAGGTTTTATTTGAGATGTTTTAAGAACTAAAATTAATTAAATCTAATTAAATCTAGATTATTAAATTATGAACTAATTAATTAAATCTATAGACTATTTAAACTCCTAAACAACGATTAATCTAAGGATTAAACTAAAGATCATTTAACTAGAATTAATTAAAAGACTTATAAAACGATTTAAGAAAACTAGGGTTCTAGAGCTTTGATTCGTCTCCACGATCGCTTGGGAAGTCCCAATTGATGGTTCACAACGAATCTAGGCTCTAGACCCATAACATCTAGCTAATAATAATCATCAATCTCAACATCACAATCCCAACAGCAATCAATCACAAGAAATTCGTCATGGAAATAATAATTATTTGAGATATTAATACTAATGAAAAGCATGCAAATTAAACTAAAGAGATAAGGTCAGAAATAACTTACTAATTAACGAAGAAAAATCGCAGCGTTAATCGAATCTTGAATCTAAATTATCTAAACTATCTAAACCATTCTAAAAGCTAGATATTTAAAACTAAAAATTATGAAGAGAAACTAAGAAAATAAAATGGCACTCTTGGGGTTGTCAACCCCCAAAAGGCCTTAGAAACCCTAGGAATAATGTGTATTTTTGAATCCAAATCTTACTCTTGGAGAACACTAAGGCACATTCGAAAATACACATTATTCCTAGGGTTTCTAAGGCCTTTTGGGGGTTGACAACCCCAAGAGTGCCATTTTATTTTCTTAGTTTCTCTTCATAATTTTTAGTTTTAAATATCTAGCTTTTAGAATGGTTTAGATAGTTTAGATAATTTAGATTCAAGAATTCGATTGGAACGCTGCAACTATTCTCGTTTAATTAGTAAGTCTTTAATTCCTTCGCTTAATTTAGTTTTATTTAGTTTAATTAATTATATGCTTTCAATTCATGCTTGTTAGTTTAATAATTGATATTCAWCAACAAAACCCCCCATGTATGATGATGAATTGTATATTATTGAGATTGTTGATGATGATGTTAKKACTATTGATGATGATATGATGAGATTGCTTGGTTAGATCAAACGGGTCGAGAGTCTAGAATCGTCGTGAACCATCAATTGGGATTTATCCCAAGAGATCGTGGAAACGATTCGATACTCTAGAACCCAAGTTTCTTAATTATTTTCAAAACCTTTAATTTTTATTGGTCTTCGTTTAAGTCGATTTATTGCTTTTATGTGTTTAGATTAGGTTTTTATTTTTATTTTTTATTCTTGAACGACAAACACAAGAAACACTTCCGAATCTAGTTTTCCTCGAGAGATCGACTCGGTTCAACTTATCAACCTACACGCGATCCCGTACTCTTGCGGGCGAGCTTTTTAAAATTGACAAATTTAATAAAAGTAGGCAAAAAAGTTCGAATCAGTCGCCTAGAGGTCGCACAGAAAGCTGGAAATAAGAGGTCGACCTACACTACGTCAGCTGATGATGTCAGACCTAATCTAGTACATCCATCATAATAAAGCTATCAGATTGTACTTAGTAATAGTGACCACATAATCTAGGTAGACGTTGCAGAATGTACTGTAGCATTTGTAGCCACATATTCTAGGGCTACATTTGTCATATATATTACTATAAATAGCTGCAACATTCAGTGTTGTAATTATCAAGAAAATGATTGATTGAATATACAGAAAAGTTAAATATGAATCCTTTACTTTCTTTCAATTCTTTCCTCTGTTCGAACGTCCTCTTCCATTGGGTCGGGCTTTTGTGCAACCTCATATATAACCAAATGCCGACCACTTTCATTTTTTTATTCCTTTTTAGTTTCCAATCAGTTACAGTCATGCCCCATTTTCGAAAAGTGTAAAACTTGATTTTTCATAATTAAAACTTCCAAGAACAAGGGCATGAGTTTTCAATAAATCCCAATCACAATAAATTTGAGCGGAAGCGTGAATAAAACTTAACATTAATTTAAAACAGGAAATTCACTTAACGCATSAAATAGTAGTACTCGACTATTCAAGAAGTTTTAAATAGAAACACAAGTCTCAATCTTGTTTTTAAACTTGACAAAACTAAAGATACCAATCCATAGAGAAAAAAATAAAATAGCATTGAAAATAACATCTTCGCATCCACCGCCTCGTACCACATCCAACTCCTTAACCTGAAAAGTTTGATAATAATGGGTGTGAGCTTTCAACTCGCTTAGTGGGGATTTATTTGTCAATATTAAATACGAATCATACAAACCATAAATGAATAGCTACAACACACTGTCAGTCGTTCATAGATGTTGGCCAACCATAGATTTAGCTCGAAAGCTACTGTTGTTTTAGCCTGAAAGCTACTGTTGTTTTAGCCCGAAAGCTACTATGGAATGTTGCATTGAGACATAGATAATTCATACAATCGCATTTAACATAGTCAAACATAGAACACGTTCGGCAATGTTAAGAAGAAATCATATAAATCATAAATGAATGGCTACAACACACTATCATGGTTTTAGCTCGAAAGCTACTATGGAATGTTGCATTGAGACATAGATAATTCATATAATTGTATTTAACATAGACAAACATAGTTTTGAAAAGAGTTCAGAATCACCCACTTGAATGTCGTTTCGTGAAAATGCGAATGTAGATGCTTGTGCTTGAAAATCCTAAGTTTGAGGACCCTCGTTTCCTACAATGAAAATAGGAATTTGACTTAGTACTTGGTTTGAGTAAAGTATATATATATATATATATATATATATATATATATATATATATATATATATATATATATATATATATATATATATTGAATAATTTTAAAAGGTAATAAAATCATAGCCATGAATCGAATGTCCGGTTAGGGAAAATAAGGCCAATAGTGTTGTTTTATTAGGGTTCTTGAATTGGAAGGGTATAATTGGAGTTTTGGTAAATTGGAGGCTCAATTGAACAACATTAAGGTTTTGGGATTAAATTGAAAAGGGGATAAAGTCTGGAGGGTCAATTGAATAAAATTGAGACTTTGGGTCAAATTGAGATTTTTGAAAAATGGATTTATATATGGATTTTCATCCCTAAAATCCCTAAACTCGCTGCCCGTTTCTTTTCCTCTCTTCGGCCAGAAAAATAAAAGAAATCAGCGCCGGTCCTCCTTCGATTGTCGGCGGCGGCAGCCGTAGCAGCCACAAGTGGCGGTGGCTCTGTGAAACGGTACCGGCGACAGCAATCTAGGGCAGGCGGCTCGGCTGGCTCGGGTCCAATTCTTTCCCCAAATCAGAAATCGGCCGCCGCACTCGGGCGATTGGCGAAGGCGGCGAACGGCGACCCGTGGCTGCGGTGTGACGGCGACGCTCCAATCGGCCTGGCAATTTCCTCCGCCTTCTCCGAAGTCGGAAACGGCAAAGCGCAGCAGCACTTCTTCGGGCAATAGAGGAGTTCGCTGGGACCCACGTCGGGCCCGGACGGTTCTTCTGGGGGTAGGGTTTCTGGCCGCCTCCGCGGACCTCGGCGCGGGTGAGGGTGGACGCGGTTGCCGCGGCACTGTTGGTGAGGTGGCTCGGCGCATCGTGGCTTCGACAATGGCGAGGTCCGGGCCCTTTTAAATCGGGTCGCCTCTGGTTGTGGTGGGTGGTTTCGGCGAGGAAGGCAGCTATTGGGCATCGGCGAGGTTACGGTCAGAGGGTGTGCCGGCGGAGATAGTGGTGGCTCTCGGGTCTTGTACGGGCTGGAGCAGGGTCCGTCAGTTTTAGGTAGCGGAGAGTCAATGGAGATGTTTCGGGTTTGATTTTGGCTTCGGGCCACGATTCCGTCTCAGAAATTCCGACATGGGGAGTTGACAGGAGGATCTGTTTTCGTTGTTGTGACCGACGACTAAGTCGGGATTGTATGACGGCTCGGGTTTGGAGTTGTTGTGGCTGTAGAGGTTTGGGGTTCGGTTTGGTGGTGTTGGGGGTTTTCCGGCGATGCTCGTGGTGGCAAAAACCAGTCGACGTGTCGGGCTGTTGGGTGGTGTTGGCGAAAGGTGGCTGTGGAGGAGTGACCGAGTGTGGCTTGGCGCAGCTCCGACGACTGAGTTGGGCTGGAGTTGATGGTTTGTGATGTTGTGGTTCGAATCGATAGTGGTGGTAGGGATGATGGTTTTGGTTTTGATTTGGAAAGCTGTAGATTAGAAATGAAAGATAAATCCTTTACCTGTATGTTGTGTTGTTGTTGCTGCTAGCAGAAGGCAGAAAATGAAAGAAAAGTTGGTAGGTTTTGTAGTTGTTTGTGGAGTAGTGTGTAATGTGCGGCTGCAATATATGTTGAAAGTGTGGATGTTGGGGATAAGGTTTTGGTATATAAATCAAGACAAATTAATTAAATAAAAGAATTCATTTTGTTTTGAAAAATTAGAGTTGTGGTGGGCTTGGGCCAAGTTATAAGGTTTGAATTGGGCTTGGGTTAGAATTTTGTAAACAAAATAATATTAATGAAATTGGGCCTTAGTAACATAAAAACAATAAAACTAATATTGTTTAAATTTAGTTTTGTTAAAAATAGAATAAAATAAAAATAATGTAGTTGGATTTGAATAAAAGGGCTTATTGGACTAGAAATAATAAGCTATAAAATTAGAATTAAAATAAAATAAAAAGAAAAATTGGGCTCAAAATAATAAATAAAATAAAAACTTGGGCGTTACAGTTACCTCAAGCTGGCGTGTGCCACTTGGACTACTTACTAATAACGTCGAGAGTCACAATTGTGGAAAAAGAACTTTGGTATAAAATACTTGGGTCTTTTTTGTTCCTCAATAAAGAAAAAAATTATAGGTGAGTAAAACATTTCTAAAACCGGGAAGTTTGGAACTTCTCAAACTTGCATTTATTTGGTAAATATGATTTGCAATTGAATTGTGCATGTAATTGATTTATGTGTCATGGAATATTGAATATTTTTGATTTTTGATGAATTTATGTTTTCAAATTAAGGTAATCTTTCTTTTCATATTTGAGTATTAATGGGATAAAATATAAGGAATTTTAACCTTAAGAAGCAATACCCTTAAATCTGTTAGGTTGTTGTCGTACTGCTGCCAGTCTGTTCGGGAGGAATTCTTACCTTCATAAAGAACCTATAAGTCTTTAGTGTATGAAAAAATTTGTATATATTTATCTTAGCTTTTTGTAGCCACAAGAATCACCCAAATAGAATCGAGTAGAAAATATACTTAAAATACGAAAACTGCGCAAATATGCCATCTTGTTGTTCTGTTTCTGTGCTAGGCAATGTGTGTCTATTTGTGAGGCTTTTTCAATCTTGTAATGTGACATCTTACCATCAATGTCTTCGAAAAAATTATATATACGCGTTTTGGATTTTCATATTCGCAAGTATTACCTCAAAACCTATTTTCTGGTTGAACTTATGTTGAGAATACAAATGATGTGCAAAACTATCGTGTTGCTGTTAGTTACATTATGTCACAGCCTTTTGATCTTGAGTAGTGTTTTAACCCTCATAATGAGGTCTTTGAATTTTGGTGTCTTCATAATAGTTGTAAATATGTGTCTAGCTTTCCATAGACTCAAGAATCACTTCAACAACTATATTGTAGAGAAAGTTATGGTGAAATTACCAACACCGTGTATGGAAACATCAACTTACAAATGTTTAAAAACTGGATTTGATAACTTTTGTTAAACTTGTGTGAATTTATGCTTTTTGATCAGAAATTCTAATATAATATTTTATCTCAAATATTACTGTAATGGTTATCGTTTGATATTGTTGATATTGTTTGATGTTATTTGATCTCGTTTCTTAACATGTAATATTAATGTAATCTCTTTGATATCGTTATCGATTATTATTATTATCAAATTTCAGGCATGAGTAGTTTGGACAATCAATCAAACATGTTGCCTATGGTTTTTGCTTGACTACTCATGGTTCCTATTCCCATTTTCTACTGGTCGGGTCAGAGACTACAACAGGATTTGGATCATAGATTGTGTATATTCTGAAAGGACGTCGAGACTACTGGGAGGGATAAGGTGACTGATGCTTCCTCCTATTGGAGTGACTAAAGAACATGTTAGGGGTCGGTGTTTGAGTGACATCGATCATAAGTTTATTGTGAGTTGATATGTCTCGGTAGCTAAGTTCTACATGCGGGAGCCATATTTTGAGTATTTAGTGAACTAAGTGTTATGCACGGGAGCCACCTCTAGAGTCTCGTACCTGAACACTCACTGATTGGACTGACTATTTTACAATGAGAAAGACTTTCCTTCCCGTTGGACTCTTAAATTGTTTCTACTAATTATATTAAAATGAGTTAGCATTACCTGTCTATTCTAAATGCATTAATTGGACCAGTTTTTGGAAAATCTATTATTAGTAATACCTATCGATTTTAAATGCGTTAATTAGAACAGTGTTTGGAAAATCTATTATTTTATATTATAATACTAAAGTTATGATATGATTGAGTGATGTGTCATAAATATGCATGGTTTTTAGAAATATTGTTTAGTACAAGACGAGACATGAAAAGAAATCATCCAAAAACAGAGAGGACATCCTACGCCTCATAATCCTGCATGCTCACCTCACCCACTTCTTGCCCGGTCACTCCGAATACCTCCCCGAAGTCTCTCCTCAAAATTACCCTCGAACCGGGACCCATTCTGCAATTTGCTCAAATTGGGGAAGAGGCAGTGGCTGGCAGAGCAAGAGTCAGGGGGTGCTCTGGTCGGGAAGGGGAGCTCTGGTCAGAAGCATGGAAGGCCTGAAGGATGTGCTCTGCGAACTTTGGGGCTCCGAGATGATGAAGGCGATCATCCTCCGGGATGAAGGTAAGGACGGCAGGCTCGGGAGGGTCCTCAAAAGGCGCATCACGATCAAAGGGGGTGGAGGAGTTCCCCTTGGACCATTTCTCGTAGACGTCCAGGCCAAAATGGTAATAGGCATCGGCCTCGGGAACGAGAATTTCCCAAAGCTCCTTGGAGTGGAAGAAGGCTTGCCTAATGATCTCCCTGGTTGTTTGGATGAGCCTCAACCCCTCTTCTGAGTTGAGGAACTCAGTTCGCCCCTCGGACCCGCCCTTAGTTCGGGCCTCATCGACCCGCTTTTACGACTCTTCCGCTTGGATAAGCGCCTCCGCACGCGCCCTCCCTTCCCCCTCTTGAGCCCTCTTCAGCTCGGTCTGGATTCCCTTCATCTCAGCATCTTCCTCTAGGCCTTATTAAAAGAAGGATTACCGGTTAAGAATTGGATGCCGACACAGGAAGATAAGTAAAAGAAGCCAGAAGTTGAACTCTTCGCCTGAAATAATGAATAGAACAACTGGTTCATGGGAATAAGCCTAAAATACCGCGCCTCCAGGTGAAACCCTACCATCAACCTAAAGGCGTTCGACACGAATTGATGTACCAAAACATCTAGGATAAAAGGGTGAGGGGGAAGACTCAGTACGGCTTGAAGTTGGTCGGCGAAAAAGGTCAGGTGGTCAGACGGTGGTTGGGAATCCCTCTCACCGGCATCAGGGTTCACCAGAGAGAATTCGCCAGAGATCTGGAATTTTGTTCTCAGGGCCTCCAAGGTCCTGTTGCTAATGGTAGAAACGATGTTGTCAGGGCTGCCGCCCTGATGAGAGGAATTCTGTTCCTTAGAAGAAGACAATGATAATATTCCGGAGGTGGACGCCGAGGGGTGGAGCGAGGAAGAAGATGAAATAAATAAAAGTTTGGAGGGAAATAGAGAGTACCTGGTTCGGAGTGGAAATCGGTTGGGGTAACTGAGACGTTCCAGCTCACCCCAACCATTGGGGGGTGGGGGAGGGGGGGCTAGGTTGTACGACCTAATTTAGGTCGAATTGAAGAGACCTCCAATTTCTCCACGTTACCTAGAGAAAGTCAAGGCAAGGAGAACTCTGGAGACCAATAGAGATCAAGAAAGGATAGACTGAGCAAAACTTATAATGCCTAAGATAGGTCATTTCAGGTCACGAATGAACTAGCTCTGTAAGACTGAGAGCACCATGAGAATTTGCATTGTGCCTCGATCTGAGCTTGAGTCAAGGATAAGACCTCATCCGGAGTAGGTAAATGAATTAGAGGATAAATCACGACCGAGCTTAACGAACTAGGGTCATCCAAAGGGGATTAATCTGCTCGGGTCATCTGAATAACGATCCGAGATTCACGGGCCTATTTCTGGGAGGGAAGGGCCTCTAACTAACCTAGGTTATAAATATCTCAATCCGGAGAGAGAGAGGTAGGATCATTTTTTTACATTCATTTTTCTTACTCCCTTGTTCATTAAGCGCTTAACTGACTTAAGTATGAGAGAGGATTTCATCGGAATTCCCCTAGTGATCTTTTCTAATGTGTTTTGTGAACAGGTCAAGCCATTAGAAAAGAAGAACATGATGATCTTCTAATTAGTATTTTCAGGCGAAATGGTTTAGAATGAGCTGAAGTTTGAATCTATGTCCTTAAAAAAATGTTGCAAACCCATTTTGTCTCGATCATGAAATTTTATTTTATATAACTTGTCTCGATCTTCTATATTTATATTATATCTTGATAACTAAAATAAGAATTAAATTTAATTAAAAAAATATTTAAATGAAAATGAAAAATACGCAATCGTGATATGAGAATTGTAACTCTAGTTTGAAAATTATATTTAAATTTCATTATCTTTTAATATTTTCTAATCAAGTCATGTATTTTAATTATCTAAAAAAAGTCAAATATATCATGATAAATTGTTACAATATTACAAAATATAATTAAAATATCGCATATTTCTACATTCAATTTCTATTGTTTGCAATGTTTTGTTGTTTCATGGCTAATAGTCTATAGGAAAATAAGTTGCAAGTTTGAAATTTCATTGAAAATGTATATTTACTTTATCCGAAAGTGCATTTAATCACTAATGTGAGAGAAGAAGATTTACAATTACCAACATAGATTTGAGTTGTGTGTGAGTGTGTGTTTAAATTTCTTTTATCAATTATTGTTTTTTATTTTATATTTATCCATTTTGAGAAGTTGTATTTGTAAAAGTATCATATAAGTAAATGCAAATGAATTTCAGTAACCCAGACCAATTTATTCCATCGTGAATTTCAATCAAGCCTGACAATTTATCTTGAGTTCAACAACAAGGTTCTCTTATTTGCTTCCACACTTCCTATTTCAAATCCAAGTTACTTTTTTATTTTTTGGAATAAAGAACACACGGCGCTTAAGTAAATACTTAGTAACTAATACATGCACGTAAAATAAAGACTTAAAATAATTGTTAAACAGAACAAATCAAACAATATTGATTTTTGGTCATAATAGAAAAGTATAATATCATGCCCTTAACACTACAAAAAAAAATCAGAATTTACGAGGGATTTTTCCCTCGGAATTAAGCAAAAATCCCTCGGTTTTGGTTAAATCGAGGGAAATTCCGAGGGAAAAATTCCCTCGAAAAAACCTTCCTCGAAAATCGGTTTCGAGGGAAATAAATCCCTCGTAATTACAAAATCGAGGGAATTCCGAGGGATTGTTTCCCTCGAAACCATTACCGGACAATCCCTCGGAAATCCAAGGGAAATTCGAGGGAAAATATTTCCCTCGGATTTCCGAGGGAGTCCC